>RWGZ01001170.1:604139-882746 GCA_009725065.1 Utricularia reniformis | reverse complement strand
GGAGGCATCCTCTCTGATCGAGATGAAGCCTTCTGCCGGAGTTGATTCTCAACTTTAATCGCCATATGAAGCATGTCATCCATCTCAACATAATGTTGCAATTCAACTACTCCAGCAATTGATCTATTAAGGCCTCGCAAAAATCTCGCCATCGTAGCTTCTCTATCTTCCTCAACATGTGCTCTAATCATGAGAACTTCCATTTCCGTATGATATTGTTCAACTGATTTTGAGCCTTGGATTAACCCTTGCAACTTATTATGCAATTCCCTACGGTAGTGAAATGGAACAAATCTTTTCCTCATAATAATCTTCATTTCTTCCCAAGTCTCAATTGGCCTTTCATGATCTCTTCGCCTCATCGAAACCAATTTGTCCCACCATATAATAGCATAGTCAGTAAACTCAAGAACGACAAGTTTAACTTTCTTCAATTCATTATAATTTTTGCAATAAAAAACATGTTCAACTCTAGCCTCCCATTCCAAGTAAAGATTTGGGTCGTTTTTTCCTTGAAATGACGGTATCTTCATCTTGATGTCATCTACATCATTTTCGAAATTCTCTCTTCTGAGATTCCTACTAGTGTGCCGATCCCTCGCATTGCTTTGATCACTAAATTCTCCATTTATCTCATCATCAGAATGTGTAGTCGTCCGATCTCTTCTTGTATTTTGAAACGACACTCTCCCATTATGTTTGAGTTCATCTATCAAGTGAGCTTGGTCTTCTAATCGGTTACTTAATCGTCGGAACTCTTGTTGCATTGCCTTCATCATAAACTTCATATCCACTTCTTCTTCATCAACAATATCTTTATCCTTTGAAGTTGACATCACGACCTAAGAAAAAATAATAAAAAGAAAAATCAGACAATGGGGGTGAGTATGACGTGGAGGAGTTCAGATATTACTATTTGGAGAACAGTATTATGCTGGAGAGATTGGTTCCCAAGAAGCCGAGGCAGAATGAAGACCAGGCGACAGATGAAAATTCGAAGAAGTCACTACTGTTTTGTGGCGATCAACCAGGGAGAGTAGATCACCTGATCGATATACTCCTGCAATGTTTCATACATTGCTGACTGAAGATGGCGAGCTACAGAATTTCCGAGAGGCTGTTGAGCCTCTTGAGCAGGAAAAGTGGGAGCTTGACATGGAGGACGAAATGGCGTCCTTGTCGAAGAACAAGACTTGGGTCTTGTTAACTGCCGAAGGAACATCGGGCCTTCCTTAATTGGGTCTTCAGAGGTCGATGGGTCCAAGAGTTACGAGGTAAGATTTGTAGTCGAAGGATTCTTGCAGAATGGAACTGACTATTCCAAGGTACTCTCACCGGTCGAGCATTTGGGTGATGGAGTAAAGTGGCTGCAGAGAATCTCCATCCTTGGCGGATGGATGGGAAGATTGTCTTCTTCTATGGGATTTAGAGGAAGAAATGCACACCCGAGTGGTTTTAAGGTGCATGGAAATCTTGTGGTGACTGGAAAGAGCTTGTATTGAAACAAGTTTATCGGCAGTGGTTCTGACTCCCTAATGACCGAAAGGGGACTCAAGAGAAATGAATCGGACATTAGTTGTTATCTCCGAATGGGCAAAGGTACATACATAATCCTTCTAATGTATGTCGATGACATGTTGTTCACAGAGGGTGGCATGGAGGAGATAAAACAAGTCAAGTGGGAGTTGTCCGAAGCATTGGAGATGAAGGATTTGGGACCGGTCAATACTCTCGGAATGAGGTTCGCGAGAGAAGGGTACACTTCCCTTGTCCCAGGATAATAAAAGTGATTGATCGGTATCAAGTAGGAGACTTGAAGGTTACTAAAACACCTTTGGGAGCACACATGAAACTTTCAAAGGAGCAGGCGCCGATGACCGACCAGGAGGCCGAAGAGATGAAGAATGTGCCATACTCTTCAGCGGTCGGGAGTTTGATGTATGCAATGGTCTGTACGAGACCTGATATTGCACATGAAGTGGGAGTCGTGAGCAGGTTCATGTCGAACCCTGTGAAAGAGCATTGGGAAGCAGTGTTGTGGTTGCTCCGATACCTCAAAGATACATCAGGGCGGGAGCTGTGTTTTAGAAGGGGACCGATCGAACTAACAGGGTACGTGGACGCCGACCTTGGAGGAGATCTAGACAATCGGAAAAGTACATCGGGGTATGTATTTACTGTTGGCGGTACAGCTGTTAGTTGGAAGTCGAAGTTGCAAAAGTGTGTCTCACTTTCCTCCACTGAGGCAGAGTATGTTGCGATTTCGGAAGCAGGAAATGAGATGGTGTGGCTCCAGAATTTCCTGATGGAGATCGGTAAAGGGACCGATCTGCGGACTTTGTACAGTGATAGTCAGAGTGTCATTTGTTTGGCGAAGAACCCGGTATTTCATGCTAGGACGAAGCACATTGAGTTGAAGTATCACTATATTAGGGATTTGCTCAAGAGAAAGGCGCTTTAGTTGATGAAGATCAAAAGTACTGAAAATCCGACAGAAATGTTGATGAAGGGAGTCACTGTGGCGAAGCTAGAGCTGTGCGTAGCTCTACTTGGTCCCACCAAGTGAGTTGGTGAGGGGGAACTATCAAGAGAAGATGCATTATCGATCTCCAAGTGGGAGATTGTTAAGTGTGGAGATCGGTATTGGTATCGATCGGTGACACTTGGATGACGATCGGCAATGTGGTCGATCGGGACACATATGAAAGATGAGATGGTCGGTATTGGTACCGATCGGTCGAGGACCGAAGTACGTAATACTGAATGTAACAAAGAGGACCGAAGCAATCGGTAGAGGACCGAAGCATGTGATCCAAAGATATGAGATGGAGGCAATCGGTCAAAGACCGAACTGAGATATGGTGGGGCCCACTGGTCAAAGATATCGGCAGTTATAGAAAGAGATATTGAAGGAAATAATATCATATCAAATCAGTATATATGGACGCATATATATGATTTGATTGTGGATAATCATATATGGAGATATGATCAAATATTAGGAATATTTGTTTGTTACCTTAATATCTCAACCATCTCATCTATATAAATGGGTATTAGAGTTCATTGTTACATACTTCAATACTCTTGTATTCCGGATTTCCTCTTCGTGTATGTGTTGTAATCTTCTCAAATGATAGTGAATTTGGCAGTTTCCGTCGGTCACGTGGTTTTTTCCCTTTTCGGGTTTCCACGTTAATTTCTTGTGTCGTTGTTTTCTCTTTGCTTTAATTCTCGGGTTCTGCTTAATCTATCGAGGTTGTTCGCACACGTGTTTAATCCCCAACACTAATTTGCTATGTTGCACCAAAAAGGGTGCGGGGTGCGAGATTCGGGGTGTGATGGTATGAGATTCGTTAATTTTTTACTAATTCGATTAGAGTGCTTTAAGGATTCGTTGATTAAAATAATATAAATATATTAGTTTTGGGGAAATTTGGTAAATGACGTTTCTGACAAAGTTTTATTTGTTAAATGACATGTGTTGAAAAAGGGTTTGTGAAATGATCTATTTTACGAAACTATTGGCTGAATAGTCTACTTTATATATGTGTAAAAAAAATAAATAATATATATATATTAATTTTAAATATATAATAAATTAAATTATAATATATTAAATAATGTTTTTATATTATTTCAAAATTTCGTACCGATCCAAAATTTCGTATCGATTCGAATCGCTATGAAATATTAATTTTTTGTTTCATTTTTTCTAGGTGACCTCGAAAACTCGGGTTCCGACAAGAAAATAGGAGTCGCCCGGTTTTTGTCGTATCGGTTCAAAATATTTACATAAAAATAATTAAATTGGTTTAATAAATCGTAAGAATTTGTTTAAATAAATTAAATTATGACGTAAAAATTAATTTATACCGGTCAATACGACGAAAATCGGGCGACTCAGGTATTTTGATCGCTATCGAGTTTCAGGGTCGGAATTTGCTTTTTCGAGGTTGACCGTGAAAAAATGAAAAAATTAATGCCGATCCAAACCGGTACGAAATTTTGAATCAGTACGAAATTTCGTATCAATATAAAACATTGTTTAATATATTATATATTTAAAAGTAATATATATATATATTTATTTATTATTTATTTTTATTACACATATATGAAGGTAGGCTATTCCACAAATAATTTCATAAAACATGTCATTTAGCAAACCCTTTTTGAAATCAGGTTAGCAAACAGAATTTTGACATAGGGTCAATTAGCTAAATTGGCCTATTAGTTTTTTACAATTACTCAATAATACAATAATATTTCAAATCATTTCAATTACTAATATGATGAATTGTATAAAATTGTATACGAATTAAAAAAAATGTAGATTTTTTTATATATTTTAAATTTTTTAAAATTTTTTACGCACCCGGGTGCGCTAGGTTGCAATGAATCCGACCGAATCATGCAACCTAGCTAATTTGACATCATCCTAAATCGTTTGATTTAAAAATTATTTTCCATAGTGGCAAAAATAGTTCAGAAATGTTTACTACTTGACAATTGGGTCCAGTTTTTTTTTTATTTTAGCAATTTTAGTATATAATGTTTTGAAATTACAACTTTAGTCCAAAGTATATGATGTGTTTGAAACTTGATCCAAAAAAGCTTTCAAATTTAACAAAATTGAGCCAAAAACATTGAATATAAATTTTGGACCAATATTTTTGTGGTCAATGGTAAATATAATCTTTAAATATTCATAATTTAACAATATGGATTCAATAGATTAGGAGTGCAATGTGATTTTTATCTTTAAAAAATCACATAAATGAATCAACACATGGATGTCATTTATGATATATCTAAAAATATCGTTAGTTGAAGGTTTGGGACATTGAAGGTACTAGAAAATCGGACTCAATATTTAAAATTGATTTAAAATATAATTTTGCAATGTATAATTTTTTAAATTATAAATATAAATAGTTTCATTATCAAGTACGGGTGCAAACGAACAAAGTCATTTCATGAACCTTTCAATCCGAGCCGATCAATTGTAAGTTTGAAATTCACGACAAATTGTATTGAAGTTGTGAGAAATTTGTGTGCAGCCTGAATATTCGTAATGAATTGTATTGAAGTTGCTTGGAATTCATGTTCATGCTAGTTTTCACTAAGAATTGCATTGCAGATGGAATTAAATTTTGTTTTTTGAAGAAAAGAACTCTATACGTGGAAAATCACGATGAATCGTACATAAGTCTTGATGAATTTGCACATGAAATACATAATTCATCATGAGTAAGGCTAAATTCATCGTGAGAGCTATATTTTGCCATGGTTTTGGAGATTTTCCCATGGCTTTTAGTATCTAAATTTATTCAGTAGTTGTTCGTACCTTTGATATATCATTTATTTTGATAATTAAAACTATATTATACTATTTGAATGCCATTATAGTGCACAATAGAGTTTCACTCTACTAATGAGTTTGTTTGGGTTGTCGTTAGAAATTCAATTGAGTTCAACGTAATTTTCCAAAACGTTAATTTTAAAAACATAAACTAAATTGCGGTGCGTTCACTCTTATTTTTCGGCGTTTTGGCCACCGCAGTTAATAGCAACTACCGTCCCAACACAATTTTGTAAAAGACTAAAATGTCATTATTTGTAAATAGTAATACATATTATTTAAAGTTTTCAATATATTACATTTATCACATGTTTTTATATCAGTGTAATATCGATCGATATCGCCTAGTATCATGTTACTATCAGATCCTGATTTTTCTCAAACTCTAAAAAATAATAAAATATTATTCAATGTTTTCATATAAGACAATATACCATCAAATTTCGGGCAGTATCGATATTTTTTTTTCTATAGCTCGTTACCATGTATTTGGGTTTTACAGAATCCGACCGTAAAAAATTAATATTTTTTAAAAAATAAATTAAAATAAAAATGGGACCTAATATACCGGTCGTACGGCTCATATCATTCCGGATCGGTACGGAATTTTGGAATGTCATGAAAACATTGATATTATTATTTTAATTTTTTTTAAAGTTAAAAAATAAAAAATGGTACCGATCGACATACCACAGTCCTAATCAATATGAAAATTATATATTTATCTCTTGTTATCAGACTTTTCATGTTAGACCAATGTTTTCATATCGACCGGTATACCGCAGATATACCGGTGGGTATGTTGAATAACGGGTGGCACCGGTATTTCGACAGGTATCGGGTTTCCGGGTATGAACGCGGGTTTTCTAGGTCGACTAGGAAAAAAAAATCGTACATGCAGTACCGGTCCGGACCAAAACGGTAAGTTGGACCGATATGAAAACATTAGATTACACTATTTTATCTTGAGGTTAAATATGTATTTTTACTAAAATCATGTTTATCATATCGCTTTTTTTACAAAACAAATTTTAAAATCATATTATTATAAATGCGTTCAATTCACCACAGTTTATCTACCACACCTCACCGCAGTTTCTTAACACTGTACCAAACAAGCCCAATATCATTTAATCATGGCTCACATATTATATCCAAGAAATATATCATTTATATTTTTTATTAGATTAATTTGAATTAAATTTGCCAAATATTTTACACTAAAGCACTGAATCTTAAGGGAAGAGGAAGGTAAGGGAAATGAGAAAGGTATACTTGCAGAAGCTGTAACCTAATGAATCATATGACAATCACAAGTATTCTCTTCAATTACCAAAAAACAACACTCATTCATCCTCCTCTCTGTTGCTTCAATGAGTCCTGCCCTCACAAATCTTCTTCTCTTCTTGATTCTGATATTGGGTAAGTGCCGCAATTTCAGGTTTCATTGTTAAATTTGTATGTAAGAGATTCTCGTTGCGTTTTAGGACCAAAGTTATCATATTGTCTAAGAATCTTCACGATAGTGAACCACTGCACGGAGACGATCTGGCCTGCAATAATTCCCGGCGACAGTTTGAACGGCGGCGGATTCTCTTTGAGGCCGGGACAAACATTCGTATATACGGCGCCCGTTGGCTGGAGCGGAAGAATATGGGCTAGAACAGGCTGCAATTTCGATACAAACGGTAACGGAACATGTCAAACTGGGGGATGTCGTTCTGCCCTACGGTGTATCGCCTCCGGCGAACCACCGGCAACTCTAGCGGAGTTCACGCTTGCAGGACTTGACTTCTACGATGTAAGCTTGGTCGATGGGTTCAACTTGCCTGTTGTTGTAACTCCGCTGAACGGGAGAGGAAATTGCAGTGTGGCTGGATGCGACTCTGATCTCCGGCAGAATTGCCCGGCGGAATTGGCGTTAAGAAATAGCGCCGGGAGAACTTTAGCATGCAGAAGCGCGTGTGATGTGTTCAGTACTGATGAATATTGCTGCCGTGGCGTTTATGGGAATCCGGTGACCTGTCAACCGACGTATTATTCCCGGCGATTCAAACAGGCTTGTCCGGCGTCATACAGCTACGCGTACGATGATCCGACAAGCATTTTCACTTGTTCAGGGACGGATTACGTTGTCTCATTCTGCTCCGCCAGGTTTATAGAAGTTTGAATATTGCATAATATATTTGAAAGGACAAGCAGAAAATTGAATTGAAATGAAAACATATACAGGAGGCAAACTGTGTGCACGTATCATAATAACAGATTAATCTGCAGCAGTGCGTTGAAGGGGGAATGGAGGAGGATGAATATAATTTATACAATATTTGTTGTTTTTGCAATAGCCATGTGCCATATTTCTTGGATATGAATATTTGGTGGTTTTGTTTTTTCACAAATTGTATTTTCCCCTTTCAATTTGAGTTAAATATTGACTTTGCAAGGATATTGCCTAAAATATAATGGATTCGAATTTGATATGGAATAGTTGTTCGCATTTCGTAAACGCGAGCATTGAATATAATGTTGACTCGTATTTGTGTGAAACTTGTTTTTTAAAAAAATTGACCACCCATGTTGGCCAAACTCGAGTCTCTTTTACCAAAAGTGACTAGTTATTTTTAGTTTTTATATAAGCTGTTGGACACGTAATACGTGGATACTTAAAAACGGCAAAAACGGGAACGATGACACGGTCATAATAAAATGTCTATTACGACACGTCAATGTCACATATGATTTAAAAATAAAAATTTAGTAAAATATGGACGAAAACACCAATATATATGACAAAAGATCAATAATATAACATATATACTATAAATATATGAAATAATCATATAATAATTGATTAAATTAAATATGTAGTAAAAAAATGAAGTAATTAAGAGTAAAATTATAAAATAAAAGTAATTTTAAAATATAATATATGTTATAATAATGGACACGAGTATTATAGGTTGGACACCGGAACGGGTGTCCGAGATATGCAAAAACTAAAACTTTTAAAAATATGAAGTGTCCGTGCAACATAGATTTTTATAACAATTTTTATGTGATTTTTAGTTTAAAACACTGTTATGGTCCCTTTTTAGGGGTACCAACAGTCGTTCGGTTCGTCGACAAACGAACTCGGTTATGATTTGTTTTTGTGGGAAGACAATCTAAAAATATAAATAACAATGAAGTAAGACGATTTATAGTGGAAACCCCAGAAATTGGGGAAAAAACCACTTGACTAAGAACGAGATAAGCTTTTAGCCTGTTCACTAATTGAATGATTCATTACATAATACATCAAAGACTTTAAGAAGATAACAGTGTATAAGAAAGCAATAAGAACTTCGGCATGGTAACAACCTGTTCTTATGTGTCCAGAAGGTCCTGCTTTTTCCGTCGTTATGCTATGTATTTATAGAGTTGAAGGCGTGTGTAATCCACGCTCTGTAATTACCTCTGATAGATTTGTTAGTGGTTGTTGTCGCGGGATGTAAAATGTGGCCGGGACCGAAGCGTGGTCTGCGTGATCTGGCCCGAGGTGTGATAAACGTGTGGAGGCCCGAAGCGTGTAACGCGTGGGTTTGTAACCGTTTGGACCGAACTAGGGGGTTAGCTTTCAGAAACCGTTTTATTTCGTCAAGGTTATCTTCGTTCCCATCGCGAAACATCGGGCTATTTTATCTTAAGTATGCTACTGGGCTGCACAAGTTCGCTTTTACCACATGGATCGACCCAATCGTTATTGGGTCTCATCCATTGCAGGGTACCTGGTCCTAGAGTTCTCATCAAACGCATTTCCACTTTCTCATAATTTTCACTTATTTTATACAAGTAAATAATAGCCACGTTTGGAACAAGGTTAAATAAATAGCGGTAATATAAAATGACTATATTGTGTTGTGAGATGAGCTGATTGCGATTTAAAAAAACTGTTTTTGAAACAACAGTGTAGTGATACTGATATTATAAAATGACTATTTTACTCTTAATTTTAATTAATTGTGTATCACTTAAAAATTATATTTCATATTGATTTATGATAAACCTGTTATTTAAAAAACTGCATTTTTAAATTATTTTATATATTTTTATTGTTTGAACATGTAATTGCTATAATATAAGAAGTTATTGATCAAACGTATCAAAAAACAAAACATAAAAAAAAAAACCCAACTTTAAACCCTAATTTATGAAGGGTAAAATGGACAATTCAAAAGTGCGTTCGAGCCACCGTTGAGTTAAATGAATTGTGAGTTTACCGCAGTTTTCTACGGCCACATAAAAGTAGTTATTAATTATGTTTAGTTAATATAAAATATTACCACCACCGGTTGACCACACCGGACGGTGCATTACCCTTCCAAACAACACTAATGTAATTTGATAATTTCATAATAAATATATTGGATTGTCTAATTGAGATAACTCAAATATTTAAATAAATAATGACATAAAAAAATTCTTACTTTTGTGACACAATCAAGTTGTAATGATAATATACGTGGAAAATCATTTATATGTTATATTTTATTATAATTACTATATAAATTATAATAAGAGTAGATAGAAAATCATCCGTATGTGTCTATTATTTATCTTTTCAATTTTGAAATCAATACCTTTTATTATTTCTTTTTTTGCAATTCCTCAAAGTATCTCAAACACATGATTATCAATATTCTGAAACACTGCTAAAAAATACTAAAATAGAGAGATATGGTTGTATTAGTGGATTCCAAATTCCATTTCACCCTATTTTCTACATGTATTATTAGATAGTCCCAAATGAGTTTTCGTCACAGAGATTCGATAGAAAAAACTATAGGGAATGACAAGAGTATATAATTAATCCCTCTATGTCAAAATTAATATGGTTTTGTAAATGAGAAAAACTTCAATCCGATTAACAAAATAGGCAATTTATGAGATAGTCAAACTGAGCAATGAAATCTAGATTAGCTTGCAATTTACAAGCACTTCATGGGAAAAATGGTTGGATTTGACCAAAAAGTTACACAATGAAAGTACACCAATAGGCTGTATATTGTGTAAAATATGGTAGATTTTGAACATATTCTATAATTTGTGTTGAATCACGTTTGGGAAACGCGAGTTTTGAATATTGCGTTGACTTATGTTTCCCAAACGCGATTACGAATTTTTCGGAAAAAATTGACCACTCACTTTTGGGAAAAGTGAGCGGTCAATTTTATATTTTTTTAATATTTTTATTTCTAATTTAAATCATATTTACATCTTCAACTCATAATTTTCCTCATTATATAAGAGTGTACATAATGTATTTGTTTAAATCATGTACATGAGTGCATAGAACACATCATAGCTAACGTTAGTATAATTATTTATAATGAAAAACTAATTTTCCACCGATATAAATCTCGAACAATGCAAAGGCGTCGCTAGCAAGAGTGGTACGAACGTTGATATTACCCGGGGATATTTTAGTAATTCACATAGCCCGGGAACCTTTTGGCACGTTCCCCAAGGTATTCCAATTTTATTTCGGGTTTAAATGGCGTCGGGGGTATTTTCGTAATTTGGACACCCCTGGGTCCAATCGGTACGCCCCCTGGTATTTTCGGTATTCTAATTATATTTCGGGTTGAAATGGTGTCGGGGGTATTTTCGTAATTTGGACACCCCCGGGTCCAATCGGTACGCCAACTGTGGTATTTTCAGTAATATGATATATTGTTATTGGCTTTGAGCACTTGGAGACCGCATGGGAAGTTTCCGGAGGAGACGAGACTATTTTCGGATAATTACGCGTCGGAGTGGCTCCAAGGGTATTTTCGTAATCTTGCGTCCAAAAGATGCTACGACGCATGTTCATCGACAGGCTTATATCTTATGAATTTAGTGAGAATTGACTTATGCGGAGTACGCCTTGCCTCTGTTCACGGGCAGNTTTAAAAAAATGTTATAGTGCTTTGATCTTTGAAATTTAAGTGTAATACATTACATATTGATTGATTATATTTGGATTACACGCAAAAAAATGTTCACATAGTTTTATCATTTTGACTTGTGGTTGCAAAACTTTCATAATTTTTGCAATTATCATCCTCAAAGTTTATTTGTGTCAAAACAATTCATTATACTTTCCATAGTTTCGTAAAATCATTTCTCAATTTTTATTGTGTATGTCAAACATGGTCTCAAATGTTTATAATTTAGACAATTGAATTCCCTTGGGAAAAATGTCACATTCGGTCCTATTAATTCACAATGTTATGACATGTTCAGTCACTAATTTATTTAGTAGTCCTTAAAATTTAGATTTGGCGATAATTGTGACTTTTAATATTTGTTTTGATTAAATTTGTACAAAAATACTTAATCATAATCAAACATAATAAGTGTTTTTATAATGACATATATGTGAAATATTAAACGGTACATATATTTTGTCAAATATCTATCGGTACTTGATTGATGAATCGGATTCCAAGTTTTTCAGGTCCAATCCTACGAAATGAGCGAATTATGTTTATCTTTATGAATGAGAAATGATTGTTTACCAATTTTTTAGTCGTCAAAATCATGAGAACTAAATTTAATAAATTAATAAATTTTGGTGACGAATATATCACTATTTGTAAACCATAGAGATTAGTTTTGTATTGTTCAAATTTTGTGAATTAATTCTTAATTTTAGGGGATCACAATTTTATAAATTTTAGGATGAATAATGAAAATTGCAAATGTCAAAATAACTTTGAAGATAAATTTGGTAAAATTATCAAAGTTTGGGAATAATAACACAATTTTCTCATTATATTTTATAATTACTTTAAACTTTTTTGTTTCAAGTATAGATATGAATCTTTATTTTTTTGAAAAAAAATGAATGGGTGAATTTAATTAATTTTAGTTTGACTTTGAATTTACAAAAAATATGTATTTAGTTAGATCTTATTTGAGCTAATTTCAGAGTTGGCTTTGAGTTTAGTAGTATTCTGTAAATTAATTTAAATCTTAACCGTCAACAACTTGCCCTAAAGAAATCGTATCGAAGATGATGAGGTAAGATTAAAAATATAATAATAATGGAAATGGATATTCTAGGAATAATCAGGCGAACGAGCAAATTTCTATTGTTAGTTATGGGGACCAGGCTACCGGAGGAGTAGATCGTGTTTACGCCATTTTCTACCATAATAAGTCAAACTCCCCGATAATCAGCCATCCTCACATTCATCAATCTCCCAGCGCCAACCGGAATTTTGAATTCGATTTAGGTTTGGATTTCGATTTCGAACCATAATCCTCTTTTGATTTTGCTGCTCACGATTCTGATCCGTTTAATCCGCGTAAACAATTTGAATGTTTGATATGTCTTGTGAGTTATGCTTATCTTAGCATCATTGATATGCATCCATTTTGTTGTGTTTCCCTGTTGACGATGCACAACAACGCCGATTATCGTATGTCTCTGACTTCCGATCTACCGGGAAGAAGTCAAAATTCTTCAATCTCTAGGGATTCATCGTTGCGTAATGGGGTGATCGATCAGATTCATGACGCTGTTGCTGTAATTAATAATAGTCAGAATCAGAACCAACATAGCATTGATCTGAAGATCCATGATATTGTGGGGAATGGAGTTTCGGGAGTTTTATACAAATGGGTGAATTATGGCAAGGGGTGGAGGCCTAGATGGTTTGTTTTGCTTGATGGAGTGCTTAGTTATTATAAGATTCATGGGCCGGATAAAATTGTTATCAGTGAGGAGACTGAGAAGGGATCCAGAGTCATTGGTTTTGAATCCATTAGGAGAATTTCGAGGCAGAATGGCACTTACAATCATCACAAAACTGGGAACAATAACCATTCTGGTAAATGCAGAAAACCAGTTGGCGAAGTCCATTTGAAGGTTTGTTAATTTCCCTGATGTGCTTTGACTGTATTTTTTGCCCTATATTTTCCTTTGTTTTTGTTTTTGTTTTGGTGCTTGAATATATTCTCATTAACCATAGCTCTACGATGATGTTCACTTCGATTACTTGCTAGTCGAATTATTTGAGGGCTTTCTTGAACGTTGTTTTCTTGTATGTTTATCCAAAGAATTGCTCTTTTTTTTCTACAGGTTTCATCTATCCGTGAGAGTCGATCAGATGATAGGAGGTTTTCAATATTTACCGGCACAAAAACGCTTCGTATAAGAGCTGAGAATCGAGAGGATTGTGCAGCATGGATGGAAGCTCTGCAAGCTGTGAAGGACATGTTCCCAAGGATATCAAATAGTGAACTAATGGCTCCAGTGGACACCGTAACGATTTCTACTGAAAAATTGAAACTAAGATTGCGGGATGAAGGCGTAAGCGAAGTTTGCATTCAGGATACTGAGCAGATAGTGAAGAGTGAGTTTGCATCACTGCAAAACCAGTTGTTGCTACTGAAGCATAAGTACTGGCTCCTTATGGACACCCTTAGGCAGCTTGAGGTACATTATATCACCATCTTCTAATCCTATTAGCATGAAACAAATCAAATTTGTTTGCTATTAGGAGTTTTTAGACTTGTTTTTTATCCACTTTTATTTATTTATCATGTTATTGAGTTCATTGATGGTTTTATTTGGTAGATTTAGATGTAAAATGATTGTTTTGACTCAAATTTATTGACTAAATTTGGCTTTACTTTTTTATAGACAGAAAAGGTGGACTTGGAGAACACCGTTGTTGACGAAAGCCAGAGACAGTTACAAGACATTGGAACATCCAATATTCCAAGAAAAGATAAGGATAGTGGTAAGCATGATGTTGTTGCATAATCTGCGGGTTTCGATTTAATGCATCCGTTTTATAGACCAAAATTGGTTTTGGCACATTATGTTGAAATATGACATTGTCCCACATTGGAAAATGAATGTGGTTGGGATTGGTTTATAAGAGGGAAGGGGTACTATAGTAAATGACTTGTTCAAGTCTTTTACGGTGTGGTCTCCTCCCCTTGTACGTCTTATGACCAGTCTTCTTCCTTTGTGAGTTCGATCCATTGACTTGGATGTGTTTGCATTATTATTGTAGAAATTGCTAGTGAATCTGAAGATGACAATGAAAGGTTTGATGCAGCTGAAGAAGATAGTGATGAGGAAGACAATACATTTTTCGACACAAGAGACTTTCTTTCATCTAGTTCTTTTAAAAGCAATGGTTACGAGGTTAGAACATCATCATTTTCATCAGATGATGATGAGATTTACGATTTTGATTCCGAGGATAGTGTTGATCCTGCCATTAGATATGCCGGGAGAAAATTTCCCCATGTTAAACGCCGCAAAAAGTTGCCTAGTCCCGTCGAGACAGAGAAAGGAGTGAGTTTGTGGTCGATGATTAAAGATAACATAGGAAAGGATCTAACAAGAGTATGTCTTCCTGTATACTTCAATGAGCCTCTTTCATCTCTACAGAAATGTTTCGAAGATTTAGAATACTCGTATCTTCTTGATCGAGCTTATGAATGGGGGAAGAAGGTAAGTTCACAAAGTTCATATGCTTACTTTTTTCTACAATTTATTACATTGAACTATTTATAGGGTAACAGCTTAATGAGAATTCTGAACGTGGCTGCTTTTGCTGTATCTGGATATGCATCTACTGATGGAAGAATTTGCAAACCATTTAATCCTTTGTTAGGGGAGACTTATGAAGCTAACTTCCCAGATAAAGGCCTTCGTTTCTTCTCAGAAAAGGTCTTGTTTTGTTACACAAAACATGCTTTTTTGTGTTTTTTTGCTTGATGAACTGCTTGTGCTCTTGCTTAGAGATTTTACTTTACTTTGTTTGACGGCCATAGCCTTAAATCTTTCATAGAGATTGCCTTTTACTATTTTTAAGGGAATTTCATTAGCTTCGTTGATCAGGTGAGTCATCACCCTATGGTTGTGGCATGTCATTGTGAAGGCACAGGGTGGAAATTGTATGGTGATACTAATCTGAAAAGCAAATTCTGGGGACGTTCTATTCAGCTTGATCCATTGGGCGTTCTAGTTCTCGAGTTTGATGATGGAGAAGTTTTCCAATGGAGCAAGGTAACAAGAATAAAAGTTTGGGCATTAATCATTTTTTGAATGGTAATGTTATTTCATATATATGTTACTTTACGAATAAGGCATTCTTAAAGTACAAAAACCGAAAAAATGCATGATTGTATGATATTTATACAACTATGTTTTCTATTACCTCAAAAGGGTCCTGATGTCTCTCTATTATCCGTTATGTACTAAACTAGTTCTAATGAATACCACATAGTATTCAAGATTTTACTTTTCCCCTAGTCATAAACTTTTATGTGGCTCACCTATCTTCTAGATTGAGCATGTTTAACTTTCTGGTTCCCACGAGAAATTTGTCATTTTACTAAGAAAAAGATCTCATGCAAGCCAATGTTAATATTCGCCTAAGGTGTTTCACACCCCATAGGATTCTTACACCCTAACCTATTCATCTATCTGATATGAATAGTTCTTTTCTTGAGACTTGCTGATCATATAAACAAAACCCCTTTGTTTTCCTCAGGTAACAACATCTATATATAATCTTATTTTGGGGAAATTGTATTGCGATCACTTTGGAACAATGAGGATACAAGGAAACGGTAACTACTCTTGTAAACTTAAATTCAAGGAGCAATCTATCATAGATAGAAACCCTCATCAGGTTCTCTTCTTTTCACTTCAGTATATATGCAGCTTATCATATTAGGCTAATTTTACATTGCAGGTGCAAGGAGTAGTTCAAGACAAGTGTGGAAAGACATTAGCTACATTGTTCGGAAAGTGGGATGAAAGCATGTTTTTCGTCAATGGAGAACGCAGGAAGGATCATGAATCTCTTTCAGAAACTCATGTGCTATGGAAGCGGAACAAGCCACCGCAGTTTCCCACACGTTACAACTTGACTCGGTTTGCCATCACTTTGAATGAGCTCACGCCTGGTCTCAAGGTGACTTTGTGAAGCATTTTTACTGCTACTTACGCATTATCAACGAAGAAAGTATTGCGACTTTCTTTTAGGAGAAACTGCCCACAACAGATTCTAGATTGAGGCCTGATCAGCGCTTCTTGGAAAANATTCTCATTAACCATAGCTCTACGATGATGTTCACTTCGATTACTTGCTAGTCGAATTATTTGAGGGCTTTCTTGAACGTTGTTTTCTTGTATGTTTATCCAAAGAATTGCTCTTTTTTTTCTACAGGTTTCATCTATCCGTGAGAGTCGATCAGATGATAGGAGGTTTTCAATATTTACCGGCACAAAAACGCTTCGTATAAGAGCTGAGAATCGAGAGGATTGTGCAGCATGGATGGAAGCTCTGCAAGCTGTGAAGGACATGTTCCCAAGGATATCAAATAGTGAACTAATGGCTCCAGTGGACACCGTAACGATTTCTACTGAAAAATTGAAACTAAGATTGCGGGATGAAGGCGTAAGCGAAGTTTGCATTCAGGATACTGAGCAGATAGTGAAGAGTGAGTTTGCATCACTGCAAAACCAGTTGTTGCTACTGAAGCATAAGTACTGGCTCCTTATGGACACCCTTAGGCAGCTTGAGGTACATTATATCACCATCTCCTAATTTTATTAGCATGAAACAAATCAAATTTGTTTGCTATTAGGAGTTTTTAGACTTGTTTTTTATCCACTTTTATTTATTTATCATGTTATTGAGTTCATTGATGGTTTTATTTGGTAGATTTAGATGTAAAATGATTGTTTTGACTCAAATTTATTGACTAAATTTGGCTTTACTTTTTTATAGACAGAAAAGGTGGACTTGGAGAACACCGTTGTTGACGAAAGCCAGAGACAGTTACAAGACATTGGAACATCCAATATTCCAAGAAAAGATAAGGATAGTGGTAAGCATGATGTTGTTGCATAATCTGCGGGTTTCGATTTAATGCATCCGTTTTATAGACCAAAATTGGTTTTGGCACATTATGTTGAAATATGACATTGTCCCACATTGGAAAATGAATGTGGTTGGGATTGGTTTATAAGAGGGAAGGGGTACTATAGTAAATGACTTGTTCAAGTCTTTTACGGTGTGGTCTCCTCCCCTTGTACGTCTTATGACCAGTCTTCTTCCTTTGTGAGTTCGATCCATTGACTTGGATGTGTTTGCATTATTATTGTAGAAATTGCTAGTGAATCTGAAGATGACAATGAAAGGTTTGATGCAGCTGAAGAAGATAGTGATGAGGAAGACAATACATTTTTCGACACAAGAGACTTTCTTTCATCTAGTTCTTTTAAAAGCAATGGTTACGAGGTTAGAACATCATCATTTTCATCAGATGATGATGAGATTTACGATTTTGATTCCGAGGATAGTGTTGATCCTGCCATTAGATATGCCGGGAGAAAATTTCCCCATGTTAAACGCCGCAAAAAGTTGCCTAGTCCCGTCGAGACAGAGAAAGGAGTGAGTTTGTGGTCGATGATTAAAGATAACATAGGAAAGGATCTAACAAGAGTATGTCTTCCTGTATACTTCAATGAGCCTCTTTCATCTCTACAGAAATGTTTCGAAGATTTAGAATACTCGTATCTTCTTGATCGAGCTTATGAATGGGGGAAGAAGGTAAGTTCACAAAGTTCATATGCTTACTTTTTTCTACAATTTATTACATTGAACTATTTATAGGGTAACAGCTTAATGAGAATTCTGAACGTGGCTGCTTTTGCTGTATCTGGATATGCATCTACTGATGGAAGAATTTGCAAACCATTTAATCCTTTGTTAGGGGAGACTTATGAAGCTAACTTCCCAGATAAAGGCCTTCGTTTCTTCTCAGAAAAGGTCTTGTTTTGTTACACAAAACATGCTTTTTTGTGTTTTTTTGCTTGATGAACTGCTTGTGCTCTTGCTTAGAGATTTTACTTTACTTTGTTTGACGGCCATAGCCTTAAATCTTTCATAGAGATTGCCTTTTACTATTTTTAAGGGAATTTCATTAGCTTCGTTGATCAGGTGAGTCATCACCCTATGGTTGTGGCATGTCATTGTGAAGGCACAGGGTGGAAATTGTATGGTGATACTAATCTGAAAAGCAAATTCTGGGGACGTTCTATTCAGCTTGATCCATTGGGCGTTCTAGTTCTCGAGTTTGATGATGGAGAAGTTTTCCAATGGAGCAAGGTAACAAGAATAAAAGTTTGGGCATTAATCATTTTTTGAACAGTAATGTTATTTCATATATATGTTACTTTACGAATAAGGCATTCTTAAAGTACAAAAACCGAAAAAATGCATGATTATATGATATTTATACAACTATGTTTTCTACTACCTCAAAAGGGTCCTGATGTCTCTCTATTATCCGTTATGCACTAAACTAGTTCTAATGAATACCACATAGTATTCAAGATTTTACTTTTTCTCTAGTCATAAACTTTTAAGTGGCTCACTTATCTTCCAGATTGAACATGTTTAACTTTCTGGTTCCCACGAGAATTTTGTCACTTTGTTAAGAAAAAGATCTCATGCAAGCCAATGTTAATATTCGCCTAAGGTGTTTCACACCCCATAGGATTCTTACACCTAACCTATTCATCTATCTGATATGAATAGTTCTTTTCTTGAGACTCGCTGATCATATAAACAAAACCCCTTTGTTTTCCTCAGGTAACAACATCTATATATAATCTTATTTTGGGGAAATTGTATTGCGATCACTATGGAACAATGAGGATACAAGGAAACAGTAACTACTCTTGTAAACTTAAATTCAAGGAGCAATCTATCATAGATAGAAACCCTCATCAGGTTCTCTTCTTTTCACTTGAATATATATGCAGCTTATCAGATTAGGCTAATTTTACATTGCAGGTGCAAGGAGTAGTTCAAGACAAGTGTGGAAAGACATTAGCTACATTGTTCGGAAAGTGGGATGAAAGCATGTTTTTCGTCAATGGAGAACGCAGGAAGGATCATGAATGTCTTTCAGAAACTCATGTGCTATGGAAGCGGAACAAGCCACCGCAGTTTCCCACACGTTACAACTTGACTCGGTTTGCCATCACTTTGAATGAGCTCACGCCTGGTCTCAAGGTGACTTTGTGAAGCATTTTTACTGCTACTTACGCATTATCAACGAAGAAAGTATTGCCACTTTCTTTTAGGAGAAACTGCCCACAACAGATTCTAGATTGAGGCCTGATCAGCGCTTCTTGGAAAATGGTGAGTATGAGATGGCAAATGCTGAAAAACTCAGACTGGAGCAGCGCCAACGCCAGGTACTGTAAACATAACAACCCCAAATTGATCTAGAACATGGTTTTTAAAACCGGTTCTGATTGGTCGGATCCATCCGATCCACTCCAAAAATTATTTTCAGAATCAGGCCACATCATTAAAATGTTGGTTTGATCCTTATCTAAATGTTAAAATCAATCAAAACTGGTTCGACAAACTAGAATTGAGCCGAGTCAAAATTTTGACCTAAAAGACCTCTATTTTGTCCAGTATTTAATAAAACAAGGGAAAATTTTATTTATAATTAAATTAAAGAAAACAAAATAGTTTTAAATACTATTTTATGAGAAAATTACCATGGTGACCTCGAATATTTAAAAAAAAAGAGAATTTTATGAATAAGTATTATTATCATTGAGGTTTTCAAAATTAAATAATTTTTCTAAACAATTACAAAATTAATCATTTTTATTTATTATTTGATTCTTTAATTCAAAGATAAATAAACTCATATTTTAAGGACAAAAATGTAATTTATCTATTCTTTATTTTTACTCAAACATTAAACTTTAAAAACCAACAATCTAACACATTAAACTCTAAAACTCAAACTATAATATATTTAGGTTTTACCCAATGTTTTTGTACCGGCTGGTACTATAAAAACCGGGCGGCATTGGTATTTCGACCAGTATCGTCTTGTACCGGATTTTTGGGTCGGAACTCATGTTTTTCTGGATCGGCCCGGAAAAATAAAAAATTATTTTTTGATTAAACTGTTTCAAAAATAAAATAAAAAATATATTCGTACCGGCCATACCGGCCCGGAATGGTTTGAAAACATTGGTTTTACTATGAGTCGGGTTCGTGTAGGGTTGTAAAAGAACCGAATGAGGTATTTTAAAGTTCTAGTTCACATTAAAATATGCAAGTTTTGGTTCGGGTTTGAAAACTTAAAATTATTATTCGATGTTCAGTCTGGATTGTGATAATTTGAATGTGATAAAAATTAAGTACACACAATATTAAATATATATGATATAAAATTATTTGCTCGTGAAAAGACCATGTTTGATCCATCATAAATTTTCATTTTTGAGGTTCGATTCGTTAGTATTGAACTTGAGTCTTGACTAAATTGACTCGAAAGGTTTGTGAATCGCTTCGGCTCAAAAAAGTTCGTGAACCCAAACATTTTGAGTTTAATATTTAAAATTTATAATATTTAGAATTTAAAATAAATAAAGAATAGATAAATTGCATTTCAATCTTTGAAATATGTGTTTATTTATTTTTTAATTGAATAATTAGATAATAAATAAAATATATTAATGAAATAATATAAGATGATTAGTTTTGTAATTATTTAGAAAAGTTGCTTAGTTTTGAAAACCCTAATTGTAATAACACTTATTCATGAAATTCTCCCTTTACACTAGTGTAAAAATGATATTCATAAAATTTGTAAATTGCATACAAAACCCACGAAGTTTCAAAACTGTTTAAGAATGACATTTGAGTAAATAGTAGAGATTTCATCTTTTTTCATATACGAGGGTTTTGTCAATTTATACATTATTTTTAAAAGTTTGGAAAATTGTCATTACATCTTTTTAAGGCTAAGGGGTCAAATACAAACGATGTAGTATTTAAAATATTAACAAAAGTTAGAGTCAATATACATGGTTTTGGAAATTCGGATGTCAACCACACAATTTATAAATTTTGAAAGCATGTTGTTTACAAATTTAAAAAGTTTAGAGGTCAATAACATGCATTATATAAATTTCGGAGATTTTTTATGTAATTTATAAATTTGAGAGGTATCGCTTTTACACTATTTTAAAGTTCGGGGTCAATGATAAACACCACTCTTTATTTTATTATTAAATAATATATTAATGTTGTAAATACATATAATTTTCTAAAATCGGTTTGAACCGATCTAACCATTCGAACAATAGAAGAAATTTTCGGTTCACCTATCGAACTTGTTTCAAAAAATATGCTTAGGAGTAAATAGCATGAAATGTTATACCTTATTGATCTTATGTGTATTCAAAAAACACTAACAGGCGAGGAAAATGCAAGAGCAAGGATGGAAACCAAGATGGTTTGCTAAAGACCGGGAAACTGATGCGTATCGCTACATAGGTGGGTACTGGGAAGCTAGGGAAGAAGGCAACTGGGAAGCATGCCCAGATATATTTGGAACAATACCTTCTGACACACAATCCTAATCAGTGATGAGTTTTTCTATACATTTTTTCAGACTGAGAGGCTGCTCATTATCATGTCTCTCATTATTTGTTCTATACACAGCCTTGAGGCTGCTGGCAACATTTCTGTGTAGTCATAAGTGTTGCAAGTCGATACAAAATTTCTAGCTTTGCCTCAGTAAGTAAGCAAAATACGGGTACAAAATGCATCCTTGTCGAGTCTGAAGTTTTCTCAAGGCTAAACCCTATACTATTATTCACAAATGAATTTGCTATCTATAAACACGCTCACTGTTCATACACACAACACGTACCTCTGCTCTCTCTGTTGGGCAAGCTGAGCAAAAAAGGTAGAAATTCAGGCCCTGCAAAAATCCCCTTCTTTAAAAAAAATATAAGGAAAAGGTTAAATGAGAGAGTACCATATCCATTTTTAGTTCTCATTATTTTCCAATTTTGACAAATTTAATCAAATTTGTTATTTTTGACAATTAAAACCTCCAAAGTTCAAGCTTGACAAAACTGATAGATAAAATAAGTCCTCAAAGTTGATGTGTATGACATAATTTTGTTGAAATATGATAGTAATTGTCCCGCATCGGAATATAGATGTAGATTGGATTGATTTATAAGAGAGACTTTGGACCATAGTAATTGACTTGTTCAAGTCTTTTACGGTGTGATCTCCTCTCTCTTATATGTTATATTCGAGCACATTTTCCACGTAAATTGACCCAAATCTAGAAATTTAACAAATTGATCCCCTAGTTAATTTATTGTGTCAATTGAGATCCTCAAAGTTTAAATAGTCAAACTAATACCTTAAGTTTGGTGTATTTGACAAATATAGTCTCTAACGGTATTAATGATCCCCAAATATTTGAAAACGTACAATTGTAGTCCACAAACTTTGAGTTGGCAAATTAAGTCCATGAACTTTGTAAAATTTGGCAATTTAGATCCCGTGTAGAAGAAACATCAAAATATGAGGATGAAAATCGCCAATCTAAGTTTAGGGATCAAAATTGCCAAAATGACTAAAGTACGAAGACTAAAGTAGCTATTTTCTCTCAAACCCACTCCCACTTGTGGACACCCACCCCTAAAAGCCTTTGAAATGTAAAAGCAAAATTTCTCACCAGTCTAGAGATTGGCAGGAGAAGCAGCTTCTGTTCTCTTGACGAAGGGATGATTTAAGAGCTGCGTGGCAGTTGGGCGCATTGACGGATCAACTTGTAGACATTGGAGTATCATATCACGGGCATCACCGGTAATTGAGTTAGGAACCAGTGGCCTCTCCCCACTGCCTATCTTGAACAGTGCGGCCATCTATGCCACCAAAATAATATTACACAAAAAAGTACATAGAATGACTTGAAGAAAATGAAAAAGATGTTTCTTTCTCACTCTTTCCATGTTAGAATATGGAAAATTTCGTGTTAACATCTCCAATACAGTGCAACCGAAGCTCCATATATCTGCAGCAAGCCCATATCCTTGAGCCTGAACAACCTGCGAGAAATCACACCAGAATTTGTGGGTTTAGGCTCCATGAAGAACAAATTTTTGAAGCAATACATTTTTTCTGTACTCTTTACTTAGTAGCTACAAGCTAAGAGATAACACAATATCATAAGAAAGTTTGAGTAAACAAAAAAAGGAGCAATTTGTACTCCTGAGAAGGAGGATCATCATACTTTATAAAACACATCCCTTCAGTTGAATGATTATTAAACCTTCAACCTCTCTGCCTCACACTGTGCATATATTTATTTCAAGAACTATTCATTAATCTCATAATCTGAAAGAAACTTTGGATAATTCACAGCCGAATAGAAATTTGTATAGGTAAAAGGAGTAAAACCTCAGGAGCCATCCAGAACGGAGTCCCTTTGCATGATATAACATCACTCATTTTAATGACCTATACGCAATTGGATTTGTAGTCAATGTCAAGCATAAAGCAAAGAATACAGAATTCACTTAAAGCACACGAAATTGAGGATAAAGATTTAACCTTTGCAAGACCAAAATCTGCAAGTTTCACTGAGCGATTAGTTTCCACTAAAATGTTTGCGCATTTAATATCTCTGAATGTTTGAAAATACAGAAATAAAGAGATTTAATTAATTAAAGCATACATAAACAATTAGCTTATGAAACAGAATAATCACCTGTGGATGATGTTTCTATCATGCAAGTATTTCAGACCCCGAAGAATCTGCCTTGTATAGTTAGAAACTTGAGTAACACGAAGATCATACTTCTTGTAAAGACTCATAAGGGAGCCTTTCGGCACTAGCTCAAGAAATATATAGAGATTTGAATCATCCTACGAAATAATGAAAGCAAAGTGAAGGGAGGATAACATGAGATTCAATTAAACGTTGTAGTGCAATTTCAGATGTTTTAATAATTAACCTTCCTTGTTCCATAGTAACGCACAATGTTCTTGTGTTCAAACTGACTCAAGAGAGCAATTTCCTAAAAGATCATAAAGAAGAGTAATAAAAAACCAAGTATTATTGAAAGTAACAAACCAATGACACGCTCCAAACCTGCTGAAGTTGGATAATCCGTTGCTTTCCCTCTTCTCCTTGATCAAGGAGAGAGACTTGCTTCACAGCAAAAATTAGTCCACAGCTGTAACGAAGAAAATAATAATAAAAACCAGCAAATAAAAGAAATAAACAATAAACCATTTTCGTATACTCAAAGAATGCCCTTTTCTTGAAGTTAAATAGGTGAACTTAAGCTTCGTATTACAATATGTTGGAATTATAGAGTCTTGCCGAAATTATGACGGTAGAGCGTGAACGAACGGAATTCAAGTCTTTTGAATGTATGGGTTCATTCTCTTAATCTCGTTCGTTCATGCTCCCCATCGTAATTTCGGCCAGACTCTATAATTTCAACATGGTATCGGAGCTGGTTCGGTTCATTTCAAATCGAAACCTTATGGTTGGACTTGAGGGGGTGTGTTGGAATGTTAAAAATGTCCCACATTGGAATTGATATTGATTAGGTTTATAAGGGTGGGAATTCAATCACATAATAACTTATTCAAGTCTTTTACGGTGTGGTCTCATCTCCTTAATCTCGTTCGTTCAAGCTCTCCCGTCGTTATTTCGGCCAAACTCTATAATTTCAACAAGGTATCAGAGCTGCTTCGGTTCATTTCAAGTCAAAACCTTATGGTTACACTTGAGGAGAGTGTTGAATTTGTCCCACATTGCTAAAAGAAGTGGGATTGATTAGGTTTATAAAGGTGGGAATTCCTTCACATATTACTTGTTCAAGTAGGTTCATTCCCCTAATTCCGTTCGTTCAAGCTCTCCCATCATAATTTCGGCCATACTCTATAATTTCAACCCAACATAAAGGAATTTCTAATAAAGGGTAGAGCTTACTCTGAAAAACCTTCATAAACAGATCCAACTGATCCATTACCAATGAGATCACCTTTCTGCCAATCGCCAATAACAACTCTGCATTTCCCACTTCGAGAAATATTTGACATTCGCTCGGTTGTTGTACTTGATGTATCATCATCGGCCGAAGTTGTAGTAAAAGAACACGATCCTGAAAGCAAAGGGTTCTCTCCATTCACTACGACCAATCTGCTCATATCATCGTCAAAGCCATCTTGAATCCTAGGCTCATTTTCTTCTACATTGAGACCTGTTTGAAGTCTTGAAACATATGTATCACTATTCAATGCATGTCTACATAAATCCCAAGTGGCAAACTCTTCATCCGCCATGATTATTGCACTTAAAGGTGGTCGTGCCAGTTCCTGAGGTCGTAGACCCTTTATATGATTGCCTAGAAATGCTTTTGATTTGCCGGTCGTTATTACATCATCACCTGATCGATGATTGACACTATGAATAGGACCAACAACATTATCCCGAATTCTATCTCTATATATAACATCAGTAACATCGACTGTTTTCTGAATACAGTCAACATCAGAGGGACACTCCATAGTATCAATAACATCATCTTCTAACTGGTTGAGATTCGTAAACTGTACCTTGTCGAAAGCATCGTGAAGAGGTGAAGATCTGGACTTCAACTCTTCGTATTCTTCAAGAGCTAAAGAGAAATCAGATATCTCAGAACATCCAAGCGACTTGCAGATTACTTCCAAACCATCCTCAGAACCATCAACACGAAAGCTCCTACTACCATTGCCCAAATCCAAATGGTCAAGGCGTGGAGAATCATGCTCTGAACGCGATAAATATGAAGCTGAAGAAGTTGTAGACGAATCAGCGTTTTTGAAGGCGTTATGCCTGTAACGCCCCTTTGTTCTTGAGAGTGTAGGAAAGGAGCGGGATTCCTGAGCAAATTCCGCGGGACGCTTGCCGATAGAGAAGATCTTCGGTAATCGATTCATTATCATAGATCACAAAGCGAAATCCATGGCAGGCCTAAGCTGAATTGAAGAAAAACTAGCTTTACAAGGAGCGATTGGAAGCTCGTACGTTGAATTGGAGAAGACTGGTCGTTGCGATTGCGATGACCGAAATTGTCGCCGTCCGATTGGCTTCTGCTCCTTGTAACTTGTGAGATATTTATTTATTTCAATAAATCTTGTGACGCTGTTTTTTTTATTTTAGACTCATTTTTAAGGTTTTGTGATTTTTAATTATTTGGTTTCTAAATTTTAATGTGGTATTCATAATTCTTATATTTTTATCATTTCACAAAAATGATATTTATATTACCTATAACGACGGACAAATTTGTATGAAAATATCCTTCAAATATATATATATGAATACATGGACATCCATGCAACCTTTAAATAGATAGTTCATTTTTTTATATTTTATATTTTCTTTATTTTATATCATATAATAAATAAATACTTATAAATATTAGTAATTATTAAAAAAAATTATTTTATTTTGATAATTTAAATATGTAATATTATTTAAAATTCTATCATTTTGAAATAGAGATATTAAAATGCAATACGAAAGAATAAAAAATAAATACAACTAAAACATTGAAACATAATACAACACAACGATACAAATTAATAGGTAACAATTAAACGTCGATATCATCGGAATAATGACCTTGACCATTAGACTATCTGTAACGGCGGACAAGAGCGTATGGAAATACGTCCTTGTCCGCCCCCATGTCCGCCACATCGGCATCCATGGTTACATGGCCGTTGATTCCTCCGGGGAGAAATACATTCCGCGGACAAGGGTTTGTCCGCCCCGTGTCCGCGGAGAAGAACTTTTTATTTATTTTTATTAATTTAAAATATTTTAGTTTAATATATATATAATAAAATATTAGTTTTATTAATTATTAATTTATTTTTATAATTTAAATATGTAATTTAGTAAATAAATATTTAAAAATTATTATTTTTATTTTGATACGATAAATACATAATTTTATGTGAAATTTGATCGTTTCGAAATGACGATATTAAAAACGTGTATGAATCAATAAAAAGAAATAAAATCGAAACAATGAAATATAATATATAAAATGATCAAATTAATAATTAATATTAAACTTCGATTTTATCGAAATTAAAACTATTAAAATTAAAACTTAATATTTATTAATAAATTGAATAGTAAATAAATAATTTTGATGAGATAAAAAGATAAAATGAAATTTGGATAGAGAAGATGATGTGGATGAAAGAGAAATAAATAATGATATGGATGAGTGAGAAGTTTTAGAAGTGGAAAGAGAATATGATGTGGATGTGAGAGAATGATAATGTGTAGAGAGATTTATACGGTGGAAATGGTTTTGGGCGCGGAGAAGGTTATAGATAGCCTTGTCCGCGCTCAAAAACATTTCCACCGTATAAATCTCTTTACACATCATCATTCTCTTACATCCACATCATATTCTCTTTCTACTTCTAAAATTTCTCATAATTTTACATCATTATTTATTTCTCTTTCATCTACATCATCTCATTTCTCCAAATTTTATTTTATCTTTCTATCTCATCAACTTTATCTATTTATTATTTTATTTATCATTAAATATTTTAAATTCAACATAAATATTAAAAGTTTATATAAATTAATATTATATTACATTAATATTAAAATATATTAACTAAAAACATTTAGTTAAAATTCTTCGATTACGAGTGTCGATCATACGACGATGTATTTTATTTGCTTCGTAATTATTTTTTATTATCTCTATTTTAAAATAATCAAATTTTAAATAATTTTATATTTAAATTATCATATCTAAATAATAAATATTTAAATATTTATTAATATATATAATTATTTTTTTAATGTATTATTTATTATATTATAAAATATGTATTATATAAAATAAATAAAAAATAAAAAACAATTGAAGAAAAATATTTCCGCGAACAATGGGCGCCCAACCTTTGTCAGCGAAAATATTGTTCCGCGGTCACGTCAGCACCGATGTAACCATGGACACCTACGTGAAGGAAGTAGAGGCGGACAATGCGTATGTCCATACGCTTTTGTCTGTCTTTACAGATATCCTTACTTCTTAAATAAAATTCTAAAATTCAACACTATTTATAATCGAACTACGTGTGATAAACTTGTGAACTATGTTGCACGATTCGTGGGGTGCGTGCCTTTCAACGCACCCCCATGCACCGGGTGCATGGTGCGCGAATTTTCGGGAGGTGCATGATGATAAAATTTTCACTACGGTTGTGTTTATTTTCTCGATTCCGTTTTTCCATCATTGAATTCAATATCTTATTTGACATAAATTATTCTTATTTTATTCAATTCTCATAACATAAATTTCTCAATGTTTCCTTTTATAGAAAATTTATTTTGCGTTATCTTAAT
Source organism: Utricularia reniformis (assembly GCA_009725065.1). Classification (NCBI taxonomy): domain Eukaryota; kingdom Viridiplantae; phylum Streptophyta; class Magnoliopsida; order Lamiales; family Lentibulariaceae; genus Utricularia; species Utricularia reniformis. Next base: position 854,086 of record RWGZ01001170.1, on the reverse strand, counting down.
TTATAAGGTTGTTAAACAAATTTGTGAAAATATTTGTTTTTCAAAATTTTGAGGGAAATAGATAGTTGTTTAATATTCGAGCTCATGCAATACAAAAATTTACAAATTCGTAGACATTGAGTTAACAACAAGAATACATAAAAAATAAAGATATTATAAATTAGATCATTAGTTCATATATGGGTACTAAAGAGATGTATACTATCATATACTCTAAACGAAACATATAAAATATGTTTTTTTATATAATGAAAAAACATTCGTATTGGATAGAAAAAATATTTCAAATATGTCTAAATATCAAATACATTTATCTTATACAACTTAGTTTGAAGAAATAATACAATAAATCTAATGAAAATATTATTTTTATAATTTGTAAATTATATTTTAATATATATTTTTTATTAAATTATATTAACGCACTTTAACTCACCCTTAATTAAAAATTTACGTACATCGCACCTTGAATCCGCATCCGTGCAACCTAGTTTGCACCCGAGCAACCTAGCTTGTGAAGATTATCTTCTAATAAAATTATGTGCATGATTTAACTTGTAGGAATAGATATTACAATCTTCGGGTATTTCGAGTTCATACAGTTTGTTGAATTCATCAAAGCATTTGTTGCCTCGCCAATTTTTCGGCATTTCTCCACCCTCCGTTCCACTATGTTCTTTCAACAACATCTCTTCCAATAGGTCGGATTTCTGATGTCGGATTTGATAATGATATGTCGAAGTTTTCACTGCACGGTCGGAGCTGCTTCCTTTTTCCTACTACCATTTCGACTCATTCATCAAGACTTGCAATGCTTCCCCCATTTTCATATGCGAAATGTTTCCATTCATTTGCTTGAAAAGCAACATTGCCTCCATAAAATAGTCGTATTCAGTACACCCATATGGATGTCGAACCATTGCGCATGTAGGAAACTTTGTGAAGACTTTAATGATTTGACACCATTTCTTTCAAATGACTTATTGTTGCGAGTTTTGTAGCTTGAACCTTATATGTTGTGTAGAAGTTGATTATTCGACAAAAAAAACTACTTTTATATGAATCATCAATAATAAGATCTTTTGATATATGAAGTCATCTAGCAACCACGAACTACTTCTCCCACAATAGTCATAGATATTGATATTTCTAATGGTATTGGCACGTTGCCAATCCGGAGATTGACTGAGCAATTTATATCGCTAATATTGCGTTTAAATTAATTATGTTGTGTGATCTTAGTTTGTTCCAATGTTTTAAAAACCGCTACCGACCGATATACCGGACAAACTCATTGGATCGGTATACCGGATATGTACCAAAATATTAAAATAAAATAAATTATAAAATATTCATATTTTATTTTTAAAAAAAATAAAACCCGACCCAACCCATAAAAACTCGTACCAGCCAAAATACTTGCTAGAGCCGGTACGATCGAAATCGGTATACGGAAAATTTAAAACATTGGTTTGTTCTAATAACATACAAGTTTGATGTTTAATGAAATATTATAGGGACTCGGATAATAAATTAATGAATGTATGAAATGATCATGTTTTGGATAAGATATCTAATTAACTATTACTTTATATCTAATGTCCTTTGTTTAAGTTTGCAATTATATTATATTATTATTCCATTTCCATACACGTCGGCAATCCCACAACCACCTGATTCAATTTTCAAACTGTGTGTCGTCCTTTGGTATCTGTACTTGTCCATTTCCGAGCCAACTGGTCGATGGCAACGACAGAGTCGCCACCGTTGCCGACTGCTCTGGCCGCCGCATCCTTCAAATTTCTAGTTTTTCTTCTAATCGCCTTCCCTTCTTCCTCTTCCATTACATTTTTTATGACCTTAGCTATTTCCTCTCTCTTTACCAGTCCATTTTCCGACATCGTTGGACGGAGAGCGATCTTCACCTCCTCGTGAAGCATCACTGCGTTCATTTTCTGCTCCGCGAAGAGTGGCCAAGCTATGACCGGAACTCCATTTACAACGCTTTCGAGAATCGAGTTCCACCCACAGTGGCTCAGAAACGCGCCGGTGGAGGGGTGGCCTAGAATCTCCGTTTGCGGCGCCCAAGACGGAAGAACAATGCCCTGGTGGCCCGTTTTCTCTAAAAACCCGTTTGGAAGATATGCCAACGGGTCGGTTGAATTCTGTAGACGGAAGTATTCGGCGTGGGAAGCGGAGCTGCTTGGGCAACGGAGAACCCAAATAAACTTTTGATCGCTGATTAATAAACCTTGAGCGAGTTCGATTATTTGATCGTGAGAGAGTGTTCCTCCGCTTCCGAACGAAACGAACAGAACCGATCCAATTGGCTGCTCGTTCAGCCACTTCAAACACGGCGATTCTTCAATTTTATCATCGGAGTCCCGGTTCGATCGGATCAGAGGTCCGACCGGGTAAATTGATGGTTTTCCGGGTTCTTGTTTCTGCAAAACTGGGATTGGTCCGGGTTCAAGATCATAGAAACTGTTGATAATGATTCCCTCAGCCATTCTGTAGTTCTTGCAGTTATGCAGAAGCCAATTGTAGGCATCATTTTTCCGGTCCTGAACCGGGTCAAGAAGATCCTTTCCGTTCATAGGCATACAACCCGGGATTCTCAGTTTCTCATTCATTTCTCTATATTCGCAATCCACAGTTTTGTCGATCTCCGGCAAATTAAATAAAAAAGAGAAAGTAGTCGCTGAAGCGGGGAAAAATAGATACGGCGAGAGCCCAAATTCTAAAGCAACTTCAAACCCGTCGGTTCCGAAGAGATCAGCGACGAAGGCTAAAACGTTCTTCCCGCCATGGATCAGAGATTTGACGGCGTCTCGAAGCGCCGGAATAGAACGGGCGACGGTAACGCAAATACGTGTCTCAATCTTGGAATCTTGAGACAAGTCGTCCAGGTTGACTTCGGGAAGGAGAATATAATCCAGAGAATCTGTAAGGGAGTTGAGAAAGGCCGACTGTGCTGTTGAAAGAGGGCCGTCGGTAGGGATGATGAATGTGGCGGTAAATCGATGGCTATTGATGATTTCGTTAGCGAATTGAAGTAGGGGAATTAGGTGACCCATCCCCGGAGTCGGAAAAATGACTATGTGTCGGTTGGAGGCGGCGGAAGCCATGGCGGATGATTTGTCAGATTGAGAAATATTTGTTTGTGATGATGATGAGTAACTTAACTGATTGTTCGCAATTTATAGGGTTAATTGCTATATTTTTAATATTTAATAAATAAAAAACAACGGCAATCACGTTGGTTGTTTAATATGGACCATGACATTTATATTTGAAATATAATGAATTTTGGCAGAATTTTCGTAACAGTCCCCAAATGTTGAACGTATCTTAATAACAAGTAATTTAGTAAATTATTCTCTAGAGATGTCATTGTATAGTAGTAATCCATTTATATCAAATTTAATTCCATTAAGTACAAAAATCATAACGGTTAATCATAAATTTAGATATTATTTATAATGCTTATGATGCGCCTAATCAAACAAGTACTTATTTTACATCATATTAGGGTTTTTTTACCCAAATGTGATATCACGATTTATAGATTTATGTATTGATAATAGATTTTAGGTATTATTTTTATTTTAAAATTCAAATCTCAAATTTATAAGTAATTTTCGTCATAAATGATTAAGAATGTAATTTTAAAACGCATTATATGTAACTTGAGAATGAAATATTGTTCATTTATGATTGATATTTATAAGATAAATATAATAGTATTTATTAATCTTAATACTATGGCGGCTAAAATGATTCTATTAAATTTTAAATTTATTTATTTTTAATATAATGATTTAAATACTTTTAAAAATAGTTAATAGTGCAACCTAATTGGTGCCCATATCAATTAACCCCATCGTAACTTATTTTAAAATAATGAATGATTGATTGAGACCCTACACGTGGCACATGGATTCTAGAAGAAACCGATAAAGTGACGCAGATGATGTCGTCATCATGATGTCCGGTGATGACTGGACCAAGTAGCCGAAAAGAAAAGTAAATTTCCAGCTTTGACCAGTGTTTTTACCTTATTTGACGGGTCCAATTGTTGATATCTCATATCTGCTATTTTTGTAAAATTGCCAGGAAAGTAATCCAAAGAAAAAATGGAAGGTAATTAAAAGTCAGCCGCATTACACTTTACCTCATCATTTTTTGGCACATAAGATTAGGGTTTTAAAATTTGTCCACCTCGTATATAATCATATTCGTTCTATCGAATATATATATTAAATTTTTTTTCATATTCACTTATAATTGGAACAAACATCAATACTTTCGTGAACAAATCGTCGGTGAACAAATATATTATTTTTATTTTTATTTAAACTAATTATTATAATTTAAAGCACTATAATGCATCATATTTCATATTACCTCTTCAATATTTCTTATTTTTTATTGAATAATAGATATTATAATATTTTTCTCTTAATTTCTTTTAAATATGAAATTATATTTTAAAAATTTTCAACTTTTTATCTAAAAAATCAATTATAGTGAATTGAATTTTAATTTTAGATTAAAAAAATGAATTGATCTTTCGAACGAATATGGACGTTTATATAAATATTTGAACAATATTCGAACATGAATTATTATTCGAATAAAATACGAACCATGAACAATATTCAAATAAAAATATGTACGAATATTAACATTGAGAGTTCAATTTGTTTAAATCAAATAACAACCCTACAAAAAAGTTTTATTTGTAAAGAAATTATATGTACTGAAAACAATTAATTTTTATGTGGATATTATTTATCAAAAGATAATAGTATATTATAATTTATTTTAATACATTTTTATAGATAGACATTTGATTTGATGTTTATTAAGAGAACATGCTAATTATATATTGGAATATTTTTGTATTGATGATGATCGATATTTTTTGGTTATGACAGATATACATATGTATGACTTTATTTATTTGTTTTTTAACAAAAAAATGTAATATTAGTCAATTAATAATTCTAATTAATATAGTTATTTAGTATAAATAGATTATACATATGTGCAAATAAGTAAGATTAATATATCTGAAACTATTTTTATGCAAAAGAATTATAAAACGTCTCTCACTAGGAAAGTTATGAGTGTTCAAAAATATGATAACGTTGAATGAAGCAAAAAACTCTCATTTGTATAGTGTAGATTTTCAAAATATATTCTCATCTAAATACTAAATAGCAATGAGTTATGTTTGATTTTGATTTGTAAATTTTTTTGGAAATAATATGTAAAGTATAAATTAAATTAAATATATTAACAAACATATGCACGTTAATTATGCAATAAGGTAATAACATTAGCTGCCATGTTTAGAAATAATATTTTATTTGTAATAATATACAAATTAGTACTTACCAAATTACTATAAATTGTTTGATTAACATTATATATAAGATCATTTCACAGTACACTAAATTTAATGGAAAATATTGCAATTCTTTATTAAATTATAATTGAGCTTAATATGTAATGTTATACTAAAATTAAAATGACATTCCTAATTTAGTTGACCCATTTTTTATAAAATAATGGAACGAAACTCTTTATATTTCAGGGGTCCTTTTAATTTTTTAAGTGACAAAAAATATCTACATATGTGTTCTTATGAAATAGAAACTAATATTGAACAATTCTCAAAGTTAAAGGGTCTAATTTCTATAATTTTTCGATATACAAATGTCTAATTTGCATAATTTATAAATTTCAATGCCCATTAAACGAATTTTCCTGGGGTAAAAAATAAAATAGTATTATTCTGAACGTTGAATGACCTCATATAAAATTAACGAAACATTTAGAGGGTTATTTCTAAATGATTTTAGTAATTTATGTGTTTACATTACATTTTATTTAAATTGGACGGCTAATAATGCCGATTTTCGTTAAATTCAGATATCATTTTTGTAATTTCATAATTTGAAAAGATATGACATTTACACCATGCATAAGTTGATAGTTATGTAAGTTTTGTTTCATGTTGCGTAAAATGAAGTGAAATAATTTTGATTGATACATATATCTATTTGTGGATATTTTTAAATACAATTAAAATCTATATTTCATCTAAAATAAATTTGTATTAATTTATTGGTAATATTTTTATTTATTTTACATTTAATATATATAAAGTTAAAATCATCATAGTTTTTCCACCTAATGTTCTAAAACTAAATTATAATTATCACGATCATAAGATATATCACTATGCATTCTTTTGTTCAATTTTTTAAAATTGAGTTGTAGTGGGATATGATGATAGTTTATTTTTAAATATACTTAGTAAAATTATGGTAATATGATGATTTTTTATATATAAAAATAATAAATATAATCATATTATAATTAATAAAAATAATGTTAAATTGGTTTTAACAAATGTAATGATATTGCAACGTTACACCGGTACTGGAATACGGGTGCGACGTGTAGGGTACGGTGGTACGAGTTGCAGTAATTTTAGTAGTATCCAATTTAGAGTGCGTCAAATTCAAAATAAAAAAATAATCAATATAAATATTTCAAAATTTCAAAATACACAAACATGTAAAAAGTAATGAATTTTAAATAAATTATGAATGAAATATGAGATTCTTAATTCATATTTGTTAGTTTCTTATTCTCATCGTTTTCATGTCACTTGTACAATTCTTTTCTCTTCCCACAAGAACTTTTGAACAGCTTCATATCCCACTCTCATTAACCCTAATTTTTTTAAAAATATGTTTGTAGATGCGCGAATCCATGCACTACGCACTTAGTGCGTGAAATTCTCAAATTTAAAACACCGATGTAACATAGTGAAATCGTTATATTTAATAATGAACTATCACAAATTTGCTTTTATTTTGTTGAATAAAAAAATCACGATTTAATAATCCAAATGACCTCACCGCAACATATCATATATGAGAAACAACGGTCCAGTTCAATTAGCTGCAAAATCGGTCCACTTGAACCAGCCAAGATATGAGAGTAACATCATTCAAAATATTACGCCCCCAGGCCAGAGATTCATTCACTCCTGCAAATTAGCTTTTGTGTGTAACTAGTCAAAATTGTTTATGATACTGTAATTTCCAGATGAAATCCCCTCTCGGTGCATTTTCAAGGCCACGATGATGGCACTACTTTCCCTTCACATTAATTCACTCATTTTGATGCAGATACAACATAGTGTACTTGACTACTTCATAAAAGGAAACAACAATTCCGACCGATGGACCTGCTCGGGCTACTCGAGGCCCAGCACCTGCAAATAGTCCTCTTATACCTCCATCCCTGTCCACAAATGAACCATGATCAGGTCTCACAGAAGCAGAAGAGAAATACGTGATCCCACCTATATATCTCGACTAATGTTTCCCATGTTGTCATCTTCATTGCTCGTTTGAGATTACTCTGAATATACAAAAAGGGAATGCTCAATATAAATAAAAATTGTCATTAATTCCTAAACTTTATAATAGTATAAAGACGATATCCAAAAGTTTGTAAATTACATACAAAAACTTGAAATTGATATAATGTATGCTATTGGTCCCTAATTTTCAAATATTGTAAATACTATGCTCTCAAAGTTTAAGAATTGTATGATTAACCTCCGAAACTTTTAACAATTTTGCCCATAATACTCGTTAATATTATAAACGTCTCTATACTTTGTATTTGACCTTGAAAAAATGTATTCAAACTTTGAAAATTTTAAAAATAACGTATAAATTATAAAAATAACTTATAAGAAAAAAGACGAAATCCGCTACTATTCCTTCGAGGGTCATTCTTGAACAGTTTTGAAACTTCGATAGATTCTCATACAATTTACAAACTTTGGGGCATCGCCTTTACACTATTTTAAACATGGGAGGCCAATGCCGTAATTTTCTCATATGAAAAAATTGAGTACAGGAGAGACATCTATTTGATATATGAGAATAAGAGAAATACCTCTATTTGACGTCTTGTTCTAGCAACATCCAGAGGGCATGTGCTAGCTGCTGCTAAACTTCCTGCCACAAAGCCTGCTGAAAAATTCGCACATACGATGCCGGATGAGCCTGCTTCATCACCTATGCCGCTTAATATTTTACGACGAAGCTTCAAGGAAGGAACATAGACTCTAAGCCAACCAGATTAATCTAAAGCAATCAAAGGAACCAATAATATTGCTCAACATGTTACCGGCTCAAGAGTTGACCAGCAAACAGCAGAAAAAGGAACATCACGAGCGAGCTGAGCTCCTAGGCCAGTCCACAAAATCCGAAAACTTTGAACTGCAGCAACAAATGAAGGCAGGCAAATCATTAGCAACTTGAATGAAGTAAAAATATTTTAAATGTAGACATATGGGAAGCTAACATGATTGATTGCTAGCCGATTTGTGAGGGGAGATAACACCGATCAATGTTTTGAACACCCCGGGAGGCTTTAAGCCAGCTTCACTGTGCTGGAATGCCTATGAAGTTTTAGTTCATAATAAGAGATTTGATACATAAACATGAGGGAAAAAATTGATATTCATCAAGTTGGTAGCTTGAATTGCCTGCATTCTAGTTCTAGCGAGTTCAACCGGATAGCAAGTGACACAAGCTATCGATCGTGCCAATGATCCAGCAACTAAAGGAACGTATGGCGTCACTGATGGAGCGTTCTGTGATGCAATCTCCTCCATTTGAATGCGGAAAATATCATATAACGGCATGTATATTCCCACCTGAAAGGAGTTAACTAACTGGTTGATATATTTTGTATCATTCATTTGAAAAATGATCTTGTAGAAGGATGCTCACAGAAGGTATTGCTAACGCTAAACTAGCATTAGTTCCCCGCCACAACCTTGAGAATCCTTCCTGTGAAGTTCAATCCTATCAATCAAAATTATTCGTATTGTCCAAGATTCAACATAAATTCTTTTCGAATAGCACAATTTCACCAACCTGTCGTATTACTTTGTACAATACATCGAAAGTTCCTTTATATCTCGTACAATCCGGGGAGCATGTTGAAGTAGTGCGAAAATATGTTGAAATGTAATCCTTGTAATGCAGCATAAGAAAGCATATCATAAGGCTAATGATTTGATAATGGAATATATCATAACCTTTAAAAATACTTAATTAGAATAAAGAATCAAAGAGTTTCAAGTACCTTGGTGTTTCCGGAGCATCCAGCGAGGCATACACCATTATAGGTGACTCCAGCAGCCTGAGCTTGCAGTCTTGTCTAAAAAGCTAACTATCAGAAAGTGCGTGCAAATACATATCCCAAACATAGTTCAGCATGTTGCAAGGAAATAACACAAAATACAGTTTGATACAAGGTTTTCCAAACTAGTATTGGTCCTTTAAAAAGGAGTGACGTTTGCCTACGGCTCTCCAACTTACACATTGTGTAAAGGGCATATTCCCAAATTACGAAATTGAAAATATAATATACTATTTGAGCAAAAATATGCATTTGTAACCCTCTAATTTCAATTAAATACACGTAAAACACATCAAGTCATCAATATCGTTTATCATTGACCATCTACCGATCCGTTAATATTTTATATTTTTATGCACAATTCTCGAACCTCAATTTTGTATAATTTTTCAAACTATTAGGGTCTTATTTGCATACTTTGTGAACTTTGATGGTCAATTATACTAATTGAAAAACGTTTGTCAACTTAACAGTAAATCTGGAGCTTCAGTGTTAATGGTAAAAAGCAAACGTTAATAATAACTTTAGGTGTCATTCTTATGATTTCGTAAATTGGGAACATGACCTTTACACATCTCATAAGTTGGGGACTACTTATGCAATTTTCAATGCTAATATGATACAATTTAGAGAACTTAACATAGCATATTGATCTGTACTAAACACGACAAACATATAGACACATTTTACATCTTGTACAGATGAAAACAACTCCTGACAAAGAATATGATGAATAATTTTGATATTCATATTTTAGAACTATCACGAGATAAGACTGAGAATTTGACAGCACATTTGAGTCATTTTTTCAGAAAGAAAATGAACAAAGTCATGAAAAGATAAGAGCCATGGCAATAGTTTAAGCAAAAAATAACACATTCTTGAACAAATGCTACATTCCTGGATACGAATAAGGTAAAACGTTTAGAGCACAAGATCCAACATACATTCAATAAGCATAAAAAATGAGCAAATTAAAATAATTAAAGAGTAACCTAAATAAAGCAGGAACGTTTGGTGCTTCTTAGTAATTCAGCTGACCCAAAGTAAGACTAGAATCAGCATTTGATAAGAAAATATGATAAAAATCTAACGCAAGATAGGAAGACTCTGAAAAAGTAATAAAAAGGGCACCTTGGCAACATCAAGTGGGTTCACAACGATAGCAGAGATGAAGGCGGCGCCGGAGGCTGAGAATGCTCTCTCCGCATAGCTTAAATTAACATCAGAGACACGGGGACTCGAAGATGCCATATCTTTGTCTAAAACTCTGTTTTCTTCCTCGAATTTGCAAGCCACATAAAAAAATCCACCCCTCTTGCGATGAAACCAACATCAACGAATAATAAAATTCAAACTTCTTACTCAAGAAACACCAAAAATTGAGACGAGGTTGGAATCGTATAAGTTAGAGAACTAATAAGAAATATGGTACATTAGGCACAACATTTTGACTCGTTGCGTGTAATGCCGGGTCAATCCCATTTTTTTTCCGGTTTGTTATTTTACGTTATTTTGTATTTACGGAATCAGATTTCGAGCTTTCCTCCCTAGAAGATTTCTCCCAAATTTTCAGTTTATTTGCTATTTGTTCCGGTCCATTCTCCAAGTCACGTACACTAGAGAGCCCTTCCCTAGGATCTCTGGTTAATTTGAGGAAGAAAGGTTATAATCCCAATCCCAGGATCTCTGGTTGATTTCATTCTGTGACCACTACGTGCTCGACGAAATGCCCCAATGGGAGAAGCCACGCAACACGCTGCCGAGGGCTACGGTATCCAATAATACTTCAATTGTAGGCCAATCAGAAGAAGAAATTGTAGCGTCGTTACAGCCTCTGATAGACATCGTACCCTCTGCGCAGAACAACGTAAACGTCATGTTCATATTAGTGGACAAAGGGAGAACGACGATAGAATTGCAACACAAGACTTGCCTAGTACTAGCAGCTGACGAGACGGCGGCGGTGCACTTCCAGCTATGGGGTGAAGAGTGTGACGCTTTCAATCCCGGTGATATCGTGGTATTGGGTAATGGTATTTTTTCATACGTTAGGAACAATCTTGTGTTGAGAGCGGGGAAGAAAGGAAATGTGAAGAAAGTGGGAGAATTCACGATGAGTTTTGTGGAGACACCCAATTTGAGCGAAATGGAATGGGCGCAGGATCCTTGTAATCCCAAGAAATACATCCCCAACGCTATCATTTCTTCCCATTCACGCATCTTTCCACGGTTGAACTGACCAACTCCCGTCCTTGGGACGAGCCAGGAACAGATGCAGAGACGCATCGATGAGCTTACTAGGGAGTTGGAGGCCCTGCGAACGCACATGGATTGCGATCCTGATCTGGAGCGCAATCCAGGATTTTTCGATCGGACCATGGTGCCCCGATCCAGCGAAATAAGGATGACGACTGGTGGCACAATCTACAAATGGCCCAGACGTCATCCCAACAATCGGGAGACGTATCCGCCGCATTAGGAGATCTGATGCTCCCGTTCTCTGAAGAAATCTGGGCGGCAGTCCCCGATCGTTACTACCGTAACCCCGAGGGGTTACCTGTATTCCGAGGCGACGGTGATCCAATCGATCACGTCGCTGATTTTGAGCTGAGGATGGGGACCGTTCGGGCCTCTGATTCACTGAAGTGCCGCATCTTCGCGGCGGGGTTGCAGGGCGATGCCCGAACCTGGTTTAAGAACTTGCCGGCCCGATCCATACAGTCGTATGGCGGATTCATCCTGGCTTTCTCGGAACAATTCGCTCCAAACGTAGGACCGCCTCGCAGCAGGCAGGAACTATACGACATGAAGTATATCCCGGCTAAAATGAGTCTCCGCTCTTTTATGGAGAAGTTTAATAGAACCGCCTGGGTATTAAGTTGGAGCTCCGTGACAAAATCGATATCCTGCAACAGGTCTTGGGACCTTGCGGCCTTTCGGCCAGCCTTGTAAAGAGCCCACCATCCACCTTGGGAAAGCTCCTTCAGAAAATCAACAAGTACATCAAGGTGGATGAAGCGCTGGGAGCGGGATATCGAAAGCCTGGCGGGAATTATGATCCCGCAGGCGACCATAGGGTATCTTACCCTAAGAAGCAGCCGCGGGAAGTGGCGGCTGTAGCTGAAAAGGTCGCTCCTCTAAAGGAGGACAATCGAGTGTATTGCGAGTTGCATCACAACCGCGATCACCCAACTTTGAAATGCCCGCTACTGCGAGAGACAGTAGCGGCAATGAACAAGGAAAGGCCCGAACGCGATGAGCGAAAGGGCAAACGGGCTGACTCCCCTCGAGCGGGCCATCAGGGTGACGATCGTCACAGGCCGAGTGGGAGGGATAATCGGGGTCAGCCCCGGCATTATAACGATCGGGCGGGAGACCGAATATCTCCCCAACCCGAGCAGGAGAGGGGCCAGCCCGGTCAGGAGCACCGGGGCCCAGGCCGCAGAAGGAGATGGCGGGGCCGAGGTGGCAGGGCCCCGCGAAATGAGGGAGATAGGAGGGAGCAGCCAGCTCCCCCACCTGCCGGAACGGGCACCCAACCTCCCCCTAATCAGGAGGTGCCTAGGGAGGCCGCTGGAGACATCTATGTTATCTTCGGCGGAATAAGAATTAACGAATCGGTCAGGGACCGAAAAAGGGCAGCGCGTGAGGAGTTCCCCGAGAGCTCCGAATCTGTAGCCCTAGTGAAGTTTGAGTCGGCTGAGCGGTCCTCCACCTTTGGGGGAGATATTACTTTTACCGCAGCCGACCGGGAAGGGGTCTCCGACCCATGTGATGATCCTTTGATCATCACTGGAATCATAGCAGATCGGCGGGTTCACAGGATTCTGGTTGATACCGGGGATTCATGCAACTTGATAAAGCGTGAAGTGGCGGAGATGCTAGGAGCCGCTGCCCACGATCTCCCGATTGCCAACATCACCCTCTGGTCATTCGACCAGAGGAGNTGGATAATCATATATGGAGATATGATCAAATATTAGGAATATTTGTTTGTTACCTTAATATCTCAACCATCTCATCTATATAAAGGGGTCTTAGGGTTCATTGTTATGTACTTCAATACTATTGTATTCCGAGTTTTCCTCTTCGTGTGTGTGTGTTGTAATCTTCTCAAGTGATAGTGAATTTGGCCGTTTCCGCCGGTCACGTGGTTTTTTCCCTATCCGGGTTTCCACGTTAATTTCTTGTGTCGTTGTTTTCTCTTTGCTTTAATTCTCGGGTTCTACTTAATCTATCGAGATTGTTCGCACACGTGTTCAATCCCCAACATAATGATCCGGGAAAAGTCCCTACACCAGAAGCCATTGTACGAGAACATATCTCTGGCACAGCACAATGAGTATCCGTAAAACATCTACGATCTTCTTCGTTTCCTCTTCCTGAATCACTAGCTTGTTCACATTTATTTGATTTCACACTGACAAACTACACATGTGCAAAAAGTCATTCACAAAGCAAACAAAACGAACATGAAGATCAATATTACATTGGTTGATCCATTCTCGACGATATAAAAACTTGGGTTGTACCCTTTAACTCCGGGAAAATTTACCCTTGATGATGATGATAAGCATTCAGGCAAAGCTGAATCGGCTTTGATCAGATCAGTTCAAGTTCGAGGTTCTTGTCCATGAGAATCCATTTTTCTAAGTGGAGCTGGTTCAACACTTACTTTAACACCAGTAAGCAAGAACCTCTGATGTTCTGAAACTATAGGATTTACAGTATGTATTGATAAGTCACAATTTCGGCAAAGCAATGCTTGATCCTCGAGGCAGAAGAAGTATCCGATAGCTTGCTGCATTGAGTATTGAATAAAGATGCAATATCAACAAAGAGATCTAGTATGAGAAAATGACGAGTTTACTCCCAAAAGTTTTGTGATTTTAGCAAATTTGGTCATCAAACTTTAATTTATTATTCTTAGTTCTCATACTTTGACAGTTTTGACAAAAATAGTTCATAAAATTTCCAAAATTTGACAAATTTGGTCATCGTGTTGCAAAATTAGCAATGTTTTAAATTTCCGGTATACCGGAAATTTCGGGCGTACCAGTACGGGTTTTTCAGGATCGGGTCAAGTTTTTGCGGGTGGGTTGGGTTTTATTTTAAAAAAAATAAAATATGAATATTTTATAATTTAATTTATTTTAATATTCCTGTACGGATCAGGTATATATCCGGTATACCGACCTGTACCGGTTTTTAAAACATTGAAAATTAGTCCCCAAATTTGAGGATCGATTTCGCCATACTTTGAAAACTATATTTGATAATATTCACAAAGTATGAGGACTAGTTTTACCAAAAAAACAAAGTTTGGGAACTAGTTTTGGTTTCAAAAAACTTTGAGGACTAGTTTTGCCAGAATTAAGAAACTTTGATGATCAAATTTGTCAAACATATAAACTTTGAGGACCTTAAATGTCATCCACCCGTATGAAAGATCCAAATCAAGCATTATGAAAACATTTGCCCAAAGACAAAAGCATAAGAAACACTTGCGTAAAAAATCATGATTGAAGAATATCAATATACCTCAGTTCATAACAGAAATGAATTAAATTGAAAAGACTAGACCAATTCAATTACATATAATATCACCTTACTTATAAATTAGAAAATTTCTAATTCCACGATCGATTTGCAACAATATTCTCAACAAAGTGTCCACTTATTACAACTGTAAAGGAAACACAACTTAACTAAAGTATGTCGACACAATAAAGAAAAAAGAACAGGGACCCATAAGCATAAAGAGTATCAGCAAGTTGCAAGATATTTTTCAATGATAAAGTAGTAAAAAAGAACAATATCTTCTAACATTTGCAGTTAATCACATTGAAGAATCAGATCATTAATTTCTAAAAAAAGTTGGAAATTGCACCCACCCGGCATATACTTAAATTGAATTGAAAGAGTAATTCAATATGAATCAAAACTGTTATCAAATACAATCAATCATATTTGTTTTATACATAGATTTCTAACGGTCATATATCTTGATTGTGGAGTCTATTTACTGCATACTCATTCACGAGAAGATAAGAGTGGTTGGATCATAATGTCACATTAATATGAGAGTTAATGTCTCATACTAACGGTTCTTGGTATACTTTTGACATTCCCCCTGAAGATGTGCATAGATGTTAATCATGTTCATCTTGAAGCATAGTCGTTCATGTTGTAAAACTCCAAGACCTTTAGTGAAGATATCAGCAATTTGATCTTGTGACTTGATGTTAAAAACTCTGATGACACCTTCTTCCGCTTTTTCTCTAACGAAATGCCAATCCAATTCAAAATGTTTTGATAGTTCGTGTTGGACCGGATTGGCTGAAATGAGAGTAGCTGATTTGTTATCACAATATAGTGGTGTTGCTTGGGTGTGTGGAACTCCGAAATATGCTAGAAGGTGTATAAGCCACGTAATTTCGCATGTAGTGGATGACATTGCTCGATACTCCGCTTCAGTTGAACTTCTTGCAACTGTGTTTTGTTTCTTTGATTTCCAGCTTATAAGACTCGTACCTAAAAAATACTAAAACCAAAAACAGAGCGACGAGTGTCTAGACATTTTGCCCAGTCACTATCGCTATAAGCGTGTATTTGCAAAGTAGAATTAACATTGAGAAGTATACCTTTACCCGGGGATCCTTTTAGATATTTTAGTATTCTGAAGGTAGCTGTGTTGTGGAGTTGGGTAGGCGTTGTCATGAACTGTGCAAGAGTCTGAACAGCATAAGATATGTCCGGTCTTATAAAAGTTAGGTAGATAAGCTGGCCGATTAGTCTTCGGTATCCACTTGGATCTGGTAAGCTTTCAGAGTCATTTTGAGACAACTTATGACTTACCTCAATAGGAGTCTTCATCGGTTTTCCTCCTAAGAGTCCGTATTGATTAAGTAGATCAAGTGTATATTTTCGTTGTCATAACATAATTCCTTGTTTTGATCTCCCTATTTCAATGCCCAAAAATTATTTGGGAGCCCCAAGATCCCTCAATTTTTGTTAACTCGATAGATGGCTGATGACATCTTCCAAAGCTAGATCAGATTTGCATCCTATTAAAATGTCATCGACGTACACTAGTAATGATGTGAAATTTCCATCTGGAAGCCGTTTTGTGAAGAGAGAAGAATTAGCCTTGCTCTGAGAAAATCCATAGTTGGTCAAGATAGTGCTGAATTTAGAGTTCCAACTCCGAGAGGCTTGTTTGAGACCGTAAAGAGCTTTGTTTAAACGACAAGAGAGTTTGTGATTTGGAGGACATTCCCCCTTGAGAGGATAACCTGGAGGAGCATCCATAAATATGGTTTCTTGAAGATCACCATTGAGGAAGGCATTGGTGATATCAATTTGCCGAAGATTCCAATTTTCGGTTGCTGCCAAAGCTAGAAATAACCGCACAATGGTGTGCTTAACTGTTGGGCTAAAAGTCTCTTCATAATCAAAACCTTGAATTTGTTTATAACATTTGGCAACTAGTCGTGCTTTCTATCGCTCGATTGTGCCGTCAGAATTAAGCTTCAATTTGAATACCAATTTGCAACCAATGGTATGTTGTTTCTTGTGAATGGGTTCAATAGTCCATGTTCCATTAGTTTGGAGTGCATCAATTTCATATTCCATTGCTTGCACCCAACATGGATGTCGACTTGCTTCTTCATAAGAGTTTGGCTCAATAGCATTGTTCAAGATGCTAGAGAATGCAGCGATGTTAGGAGATAATCGATGACAACAAAAGATAGAGTTGAGAGGATAATTTGTGGAAAAGTGTGTGTACATCATATTGATAATCCTGGAGGTAGGCAGGTAATCTGATGTTTCGACGAGGCCTTTGAGTAGTAGTGAAAGAGTTTGTGTCAATGTTTGATATATTGATAGTTTTGTCATGGACGTCATCAATTAATTCATCACTTGTAGAGATTGGATGTGGGTGAGATTCATCGATCGCTGGATCTGCGACTTCAGAATTCGGGATATCAAGAGTGTCATTGATGGTAGATACTACACATTCTTCTTGAGCATTCGGCTCCGATAAAGGAATAAATCGGGTCCTACGCTCAAGAACATCGTTGGTGGGATAGTTTGGTGTATTTAAATCGAGTTGAAAATTGATGAAAAAGGAAATACATGTTCATGAAATAAGACATCTCGAGAGATAATAGTTTCTTTAGTGTCTAGATCATATAAAATAAAACCTTTTGTTCCAATAGGATATCCAAGGAAAATGCATTGATGAGTCCTCTTGTCAAATTTAGTCCGATCACGCTTAAAAGTTGAGGCAAAGCATAAACATCCAAAAACTCAAAGGTGATCATAAGACGGCTTTTTGTCGAGAACTCATTCATAAGGAGTAGAATAATTTAAAACTTTCATAGGAATGCGATTAATTAAATGTGTGGCTCTAAGCACCGCATATCCCCAAAAATGAATGGGCAAGTGACCTTGGAAAAGAAGGGCACGAGCAACATTAAAGAGGTGTTGGTGCTTACGTTCCACTTTACCGTTTTGTTGTGATGTGTCTACACAAGTAGTTTGGTGAAGTATTCCATGTGTCGAGTAGAACGTAGGCATCTTGAACTTTGGTGCATTGTCGTTGCGAATGACTTTTACCAAGGCTGAAAATTGAGTTTTAATCATGCATAAAAAATCACAAATAAAAGTAAATGCATCGCTTTTTCGCCGCATGAGATATGTCCAAGTACATCGTGAATAGTCGTCAACAATACAAAGGAAGAAATGATAACCTCCAATGCTAGGATGTCGATAAGGTCCTCAAGTATCAATATGTAAAATCTCAAATAATTTTGTAGTAGTCATACTATATACGGGGAATGGTAATCGTTTTTGTTTAGCTAAAGAGCATGTAAGACATACTTTGTGCGGCATACTTGTGATGTGTGGTGCATGTTTATTAAGATGTGCGAGTGCACCATGTGAAGGGTGACCAAGACGATAGTGCCATAAATCGAAAGAGAAATCATGTTTAGAATGAGTGCAAATATTAGTAGTAGTAGAGTACGAAAAATCAGAAAATCCGGAAACAACAGGTTTATCAATCGAATGAGTCACAAATTCTTGATCGAAGAAATATAAAATTTGGCTTGTTCTACCCGTACCAATCGTCGTCCATGTAGACAAGTCCTTAAAGATGCAATCGTAAGACTGGAAAATAATAGCCATTTTATGTTGAATTAGCAATTTATGAACGGATAATAAGTTAACTTTAAAACTAGAAATAAAAAGCACATTAGATAATCTTAAATATGAATTTAATCTTACTGTACCGATATGAGTAACCACAGTATATTTTCCATTAGGGAATCTTACTACTCCTTTCGTAGGTGAAATGGTCTCAAAAAGATGAATATTGCAACACATGTGCTCACTAGCACCCAAATCAATAATCCGTCGAATATGACGTTGAGAGTGCTTACCAGCAAAGTTTTCATTGGACATGAGAGTAGTGTTGTGATTGGTAGTAGTAGTAGCGGAGGTGTTGGTAGAAGTATTTTGAAAAAGATTTTTGAGTTGGGCATTAGTCATTTGCACCATTTCTTCATCATGTGCTACTGTCCCTACTTCATTCATGATGACATTAGAAGAAAATGATGAGTTTTTAGTACCTTTAAATCGCTTAGATTTGTAGTTCTTAGGGTAACCGATTAATTTGTAACATTGATCGATTGTATGGTTGTTTAATCCACAGTGACCACGCTTCTTTTTGAAATATTGTTGTTGAAATCCTGCTTTTGTGCTAGAACCAGTAATGTGGCTGCCTTCCCAATGATTCTGGGAAGAATCACGACTGCCTTGTGTAAATGATTCTGCATTCCCAAGGAGAGCAGAGGCATTAAGAGGCAGTGAGAGAATTCATTTCTTAAGTCTTTGTTCTTCTTGATTCAGCGAACTAAACACTTGATCCATAGTCGGAAAAGGATTTCGAAGAAGTAGTTGGGAGCATATTGCTACAAATTCTGGATTTAGAGTTCAAGAACAAGTAAATCTTATCTTTTTCGATTTGATTCCAAAAAATATTGAATCCACCGCAGGTGCAATTAGGAGTTGGACGGGAATTATTGAATTCCGCCCAAAGGCCCGAGAGCTTGGTGAACAAATCCTCAATAGACATGTGACCTTGTTGGATAGTACCAAGTTCTCGAGAAATGTCACATACTCTTGAATCATTTGGTTGGCAATATCTTTGCTCTAATGCTAGCCAAATTTCCTGAGCAACTTTTTATAAAACACAGTTGCTGCTATGGAGTCGGGTAAGCAGCGAAGAAGCCAGGCGATTAGAAGATCATTGTACATTTGCCAATCCTCATAACGTTCATTGGTTATATCTGGTTCTGGTATACTTCCAGTGAGAAATCCCATTTTATTTTTGATAGACAGACCGAGACGGATATTTCTTGCCCAAGTGATTGTCGTTTGGACCAATATAGTAGGGAGAAGAGTGTTGTATAGTTGTTACTATGGCACGATTTTTAGATGGAGAAATCTCTTTATTTTCAGTCATGGCGAGGCAGAGAAGAAAGACTGAAGAGTAAAGAGAAGAGAAAGTGAAAAGTAAGAGAAAAATGCACACGGGCTAGAGAAATGAAAAATACTCCGATACCATCTTAAATTGAATTGAAAGAGTAATTCAATATGAATCAAAACTGTTATCAAATACAATCAATCATATTTGTTTTATACACAGATTTCTAACGGTCATATATCTTGATTGTGGAGTCTATTTACTGCATACTCATTCACAAGAAGAAAAGAGTGATTGAATTATAATGTCACATTAATATGAGAGTTAATGTCTTATACTAACGGTTCTTGGTATACTTTTGACATATATCACAAAAGGGCATTTGAGAAGACGAATTTGAAAGCGGAACCCTTTGGTGTTTAATAGCAAGTTTATTAGCCGCGTGCACTCCCAACAGAGCGCAGCCTCGTCTGCGCAGCACAAGACGTTTGCCTCCGCCGCATCGCAAAAATTACACTGAATCTTCATCCCCAACTATAAACTCAAAACAAATAAATCGTCGGAAAAAAACCCACCACCCAAGAAACAAAAAAAATCCTTAATCTGAAGATTCAAATCCATAT
This sequence comes from Utricularia reniformis, assembly GCA_009725065.1. Classification (NCBI taxonomy): domain Eukaryota; kingdom Viridiplantae; phylum Streptophyta; class Magnoliopsida; order Lamiales; family Lentibulariaceae; genus Utricularia; species Utricularia reniformis. The sequence goes on along the minus strand of RWGZ01001170.1, from coordinate 833,719 downwards.
GAGCCGATATAAATCCTTTCTTCAATTGAGTAACTCAGGGGATGAGAAAAAAATGAAGAAAATCTAAAAACAAATATGAAGGTACGTAGTAGAACGGGTAGAGCCGGTTTTCCAAAAGGACGAGCTTTAATGAGAACTCCGTTTTATAGTTACTGAGAATACGGGTTGGTGCCGGTTGGAACTGTGTTTTCGCCGTGGATCCGAAAAAAAATTTAATTTTTTCTTTAAAAAAGAAATAATTACTGGAGGTATCAATTATAATGACTTTCTTTGGTTTAACTTTTTAAAATTACGATGTGGTGAAATGTAGTAAATTGTGGTGAGATATGATGATCGTGAATTTTTAAGTATGTTTGGTAAAATTGCGGTATTATGATCGTAATTCATGTAAAAATACTATTATATCTTTATATATATATAATAAAAAATATAATTATATTATAATTAATAGAAGTAAGGGTAAATGAGTTTTTTCCAAAATTACGATGAGACCACAGCTAGTTTTTACATCTGTGATGATATCGTTATTTTTTAACGATTATCACATCTTAATTAAACTTGTGTTTTGTGTACATTAAAAAAATCACGATTTGCACATCTCACTACACCTCATCGCTGTTTTAATCGTATTATCAAACAAACCCAATCTGTTCAATTTTTGATAGATACAAAAACATTTATTACAACGTGTATCAATGTAATTGTTTAGACAAAGATTAGCTAATCTTAAATCAACCAAGATACCTTTTATTTTATGGGAGTCCACATTAAACAAATCGATTTAGCCGATTAAAGCAAAAAAAGATGAACTTCCGCATATTTCAATTGATAATAAGCTACACGTAAATTTAATCTCTATATTTTCATAATTTTGATAGTTTTGATACATAAATTTGTATAACTCTGGCAATTGTAATCCCTAAAGTATCTAGATGACAAAATCGATCAACAACTTTGTAAGTTTTATCAAATCAGTTCTCAAAATTTAATTTGTATAGTATAATTGNGTAGTTGTTGTTCTAAATCACGTATGGAAGACTCATAATTGGTGAATTGACTAACAATTGCCTCATTTCGAGCTCTTCGTTCAGCACGAGTCGAGGACTCAGCTCGAGTCGATGTTTTTTCCCTTTCACGTCGCTTTGCGGCATTCCTCCCAATCGGTCGTTGTTCAGTATCTGAAGGTTGTGTTCCCTCAGTGCTTGCTCTTCCGGTAGATCCACTAGTTGCTCTACGATCGATAGGACGTCTCCATTTTGCCTCGTTTCTCATTACTATCCAACAATGCTCATATGAAAAGTGTTTAGCTGAAATTCTTGAATCTATTTTGTGTGCTTCTTGATAAGATTTATGAGCTTCTTGGACATAGTCGTTTTCGGTAAAACCGCTTCTTTTTCTTGCATAAACTGCATCATAAAATCCACAAAATAACCCAACAAGTTTGTTAACATCTATCCACTTCTTTCGAATTGATTCTGATTCACGGGGATTGACGCGAACAATATTGGAGTTGTAATACTTTGTAATTCTTACCCAAAATCCAATGGATGTTTGAGAATTACCGACGATAGGATCCGCATACACATTTAGCCATGCTGAAACGACTAAGAGTTCTTCTTCAGATGTCCAACGTTGTCTACCTCATTCGGAACTTCTCATTGTTGAATGAAGCTAAATGTTTTCAAGTCCGTCGTGGCTATTAAATCCATGAGAGAATGGAGGAGTAGAATTCATTAACGTTGAAGATTTTACTAACAAAGTAGATAGAGAAGATGATGTAATTTGTGTACAAAAATGATCCACAACTCTAATATTTATATACAATTTAGAAAGATCAAATCATGGGCAATATTTGTTGTGTTGCAATTATTTTCGAATCTCTCAAATACCAAGAATATCAACACCTTATCTTTTACTTTCACCTTTGTCCAAAGGTGAATAAACGTGTCTTGGATTTATGTTTATAAAAGGTGTTAGTAACAAAATAATTTACAACACTTCTCTACAATTCCTTCATAAATTTTCTTGTAAAGAAAAATGTCAGACAATCTTCCTCCTTTTATACTGTTTGGCCCTGGTTCCACTGGGGACAAAATAATCCCAGTTGTAACCAAAATTTTACGTGTTTCCGAAGAAGTAAGTAATACATTGTTAGATTGCTTAGAGGATACTGACTCATCAACTGAAGAAGAGACACAACCCCGTCAGTGGCGTCGACAACGTCGTTACATTGAACGTGGTCGAGAAGCTGGAAATATGCGGCTTATTGCCGATTATTTCTGTGATCGCCCAACTTACACATCAGAGCTTTTTCGTCGACGATTTCGAATGAGAAGACATGTATTCGAGCGGATCATGACGGCTATGGCCTCACATAATCCATACTTTCCATTGTCTCAAGACGCCGCTGTCCGCACATCATTGATGACTCATAAAAATGTACAGCGGCCATTACAATGTTAGCTTATGGTGGTTCAGCAGACCAAGTCGATGAGTATGTTCGAATCGGTGAAAATACATCAATAGTTTGCTTGCACGCTTTTGTTAAGGGTTTACGTGAAGTGTTTGGCGAAGAGTATTTGCGCCGACTTACATCGCATGATTTGCAACGATTGTTGCAATGGGCTGACATGCTTGGCTTTCCGGGTATGCTTGGAAGTATATATTGCATGCATTGGAGTGGAAGAATTGTCCAAATGCTTGGAAGGGTCAATTTCAAATAGGAGATCATGCAAAACCGACTATAATGTTTGAAGCAGTTGCATCTTGGGACACTTGGATATGACATGCATTATTTGGGATGCCGGGTTCAAACAATGATTTAAATGTGCTCAACAGATCACCTCTTTTACAGTAAATACAAGAAGGTCGTGCTCCTCGAGTTGAATTTACACTGAAGAATAATCAATACACAATGGGGTATTATTTAGCTGATGGCATATATCCGGATTGACCTATTTTTGTTAAATCAATTCCACTTCCACAATATCGCAAAGAAAGAATGTTTGCGGTTCACCAAGAGGCAGCTAGGAAAGATATAGAAAGAGCATTCAGAATTCTCCGAGCTCGTTTTGCAATATTAGCAGGGTTTGCGCGTGCTTGAGATACTCAAACTCTAGTTGATATTATGTATGGTTGCATTATTCTTCACAATATGATTGTTGAAGATGAGAGAGACACTTACACTGCAAATTTTAATATGAACGCCGACTATGATCATGTTACTCCTCCACTGACCATTGAAACTGTAGAACACCGATTGGATTCTACTGCTCAAGGATATTACGATCGGATGCTGGCTTCTCGTGATAAAATTATTTGTCAACGCTTGAAGAGTGATCTCGTTGATCATATTTGGGCAAAATTTCGTGAATAATTGATGTTCACATATTTTTTGAATAATTGATGGGCAAAATCAATAATATTTTATTATCACATATTTAATATAAATTATTATAATGTTTTGTGTATATATAATTCGAATATAAGCGAAATACTTATATATTGTATTTATTAAGGAAATACGATTAAAATACATGTAATTAAATATATTTAGATATATGTGGAGGAAATAAAGTGTAAAAAGATGAGTTGGATGAAAGATAAAATGATATGTAGGAGTGAGAATGATGATGTGTCAGGAGAGAAATTTGATGTTGACAGATACGGCATTGGTCATGAATGGAGATGGTCTTAATGAGAATTCTGTTTTATAGTTACTGAGAATACGGGCTGGTGCCGGTTGGAACCGTGTTTTTGCCGTTGATCCGAAAAAAAATTTAATTTTTTCTTTAAAAAATAAATAATTACAGGAGGTATCAATTATATTGAGTTTCTTTGGTTCAGCTTTTTAAAATTGCGGTGTGGTGAAATGTAGTAAGTTGTGGTGAGATATGATGATCGTGAATTTTTAAGTATGTTTGGTAAAATTGCGCTATTATGATCGTGATTTATGTAAAAATACTAATATACTTTTATATATATAAAATAAAAAAATATAATTATATTATAATTAATAGAAGTAAGGATAAATGACTCTTTTCCAAAATCACGATGAGACCACATCTAGTTTTTACATCTGTGATGATATCGTTATTTTTTAACGATTATTACATCTCAATTAAACTTGTGTTTTGTGTACATTAAAAAAATCACGATTTGCACATCTCACTACACCTCATCGCTATTTTAATCGTATTACCAAACAAACCCAATCTGTTCAATTTCGGATCGATACAAAAACATTGATTACAATGTGTATCAATGTAATTGTTTAGACAAAGATTAGCTAATCTTAAATCCACCAACATACCTTTTATTTTATGGGAGTCCACATTAAACAAATCGATTTAGCCGATTAAAGCAAAAAAAGATGAACTTTCGCATTTTTCAATTGATAATAAGCTACACGTAAATTTAATCTCTATATTTTCATAATTTTGATAGTTTTGATACATAAATTTGTATAACTCTGGCAATTGTAATCCCTAAAGTATCTAGATGACAAAATCGATCAACAACTTTGTAAGTTTTATCAAATCAGTTCTCAAAATTTAATTTGTATAGTATAATTGATTTTTTCAATTTTAACAATTTATATCCTCGATCAAAATCAAATTTCTATGATCGATTTTATCACTTTGTGGATTTAAAACTTAGATAACTATAAATTTGCTAAAACTTTAAAATTTAAGAACTAAATATATCATTACAAACTATATATATAGATCAAATTCAAAAACTATGAAAGTTTGAAAATCAAATAGGGTCATTTTCTCATGATAATTGACAAGTCTACACCAGATGAGAATAATCTAGCAAAACATAATGTAATTACTATGTCAGCCCAATATGAACTGTTCCAGCTTCCTGATGAGAATTAACAACAGCAGCAGCAGCAGCAGCAGTTGCTCCAGCATCAACAAGCTGTTGCTGAACTTGACGAATGTTAGGATCAAACGATATTCGATTCCCGAAGATTCCGTGTTTGCCTTGAGACTGCGAATACAGATCGCTTTTGCTGTCGAAACTCATTCCCATGTTCTGTGATGCTCCCCTTTCAAATCCCAAGCCAAACTTGTCTGAATTCTTTCCCCAGTTTGTCCTAAACTCATGTGGATTAGGAATACATGGCCTTCTATTATCATGCACGGATCGGACTGCATTTCCGGTTTTTCCTGCACAAAATGATGAAGATTTTTATAGCACAAAGTTATACAAATTCAAGATTCAATGGGTTGGAAGACTGTCTGTGTAGCTCAGTTCATAAGATAAATGAATCACGTTAAAAAGACTAATGAATCACAAGGTTATAGAAATTCATGATTCAATTGGTTGGATGAGTGTCAGTGTCGCCTAGTCCATAAAAGAAGTGAATCACACTGAAAAGACTAATAGTTCACAGAGTTAGTACCATTAGGTGCTCGTGGATGTTGCTGTAAAGATTTTGATACATTCCCGGAAATAGCACTTCCAAGCATGTTTATTTGAACATGGGGAGAAATAGTGTGGGAGTTTACACTCGACCTGCAACAATACAACGACTTTTTTCACTATCCCACGAGCCAAAATCAACAAAACGGAACCGAATCGAACCGAACAGCGTTTTATCTATTTAACATGATTCAATAAAGACCTTGGAAGAGAAAGGTGCTTTCTTTCGAGAGGAATAACCGGACCGCTTCTTCCGGTATTTTCCTCAAGATATGCGAATTGCTTCTTCAAATGACCAATGGCACTGAATAAACAAGAAGAAATTACTAGTAAGGAAGCATATTAAGGTAGAAAGTAAAGGGAAGTAAAAAATGGAATGGTATTAAGACCTCGGATAAATAAAGCTCGAACAATTTCCCGATATATATTCCTTCAGTAACTTCGGATGGTACTCCAAAATCTCTCGATATATCAAATCTTTAACATCGTCCTCGGTCAATCTTCGTCTTTCGAATTCAAATTCAAGCCTTGATAAAGGCTGACATGATGGTTCCCTTTCAACTTTAGATAAGCCATTGAAATAAGGATCTGCTAATGCCTGGTAATCATATGAATCAAAACGGGGATAAAAAGTATCGAAAAACGGGTCATAATAACATACCTCTTCTGCAGTTGGTCGATCTTTCGGGTCAAATGCTAACAATTTTTGCAACAATTTCAAGGCCAAAGGATCAGCTTTAGGGAACTTTTCATAAAATGGCATTGAGCACTTCTTTTTCATATCCATCAAGTATTTCCTTGCCTTCTCGTTACGTACCTAAATCAAGTTCGAGACTAAATACATCAAAATGGGAGCAATTAAACTCCATAATACGTAACTAGAGGGAAATTCTTATACTCCAGAAATGGTGTCTTTAGATGGTGTTCCAAGAAGATCAGTGATGAGATCAAGCTGATGTACGATACTTCTTCCCGGAAATAAAGGCTTCCCTCTCAAGACCTCCGCAAATATACACCCTATGCCCCAAATATCAATAGCAGGCGTGTACTGCAATAAAACAGTGTAAATGAGATATTTATAGAAGAACGATAAAGCATTCCCGGTAAATATGTAACCTACCACAATTACCTCAGCTGAACAGAAATTTCAACTTCCAGGAGAGTTCAAAGTCCCCCTGAACAAAAGTCGTTTTGATCTAAAATTACTACTCATTGGACGCACTTACAATACCAAAGCACAACTAGAGGATAATATATGCCGAAATTGAGAAACGCACACGAAAGAACGATAAGGAAAAAATGTTTTTGAGAAATATCACCTTTGACAAGAATGAACCGCACAACTCCGGGGCTCTATACCATCTTGTAGCAACATAATCCTGAAGGTACAAAAAAGTGAGTGAAAAAACGGATAAATGAGCAAAAAGAAAAGGAAATAATTATTTAAACTTACCGTCCAAAAAACTGTAGCCGGGGTGTCGTTAAAAGCCACCCTTGCAAGCCCAAAATCACATATTTTAAGTTTACAATTGGCATTAGCCAAAATATTCTTTGGTTTCAGATCTCGATGATACACATTTGCTGAAAATCAAATTTTACGTTGGATCACGGAGTTCTTGTATCAAATATAAGTAAAAATGAGCCCGAAGTCATATAAAAATAAACTTCTCATACCTGTATGCATATATTTCAGTGCTCGAAGCATTTGATACAGAAAAAACCTCTGATGCTCATGAGTTAAGTCATCATTAGCTTTTATCACTTGATGAAGATCAGATTCCATAAGCTCAAATACAACATAAATGTCTCTGAAGTCCCGTCTAGAAGGTGGTAGCATAATTCGCTTAATTTCGACAATATCGGGATGACGCAAGAGGCGAAGCAACTTTATTTCCCGTATTATCCTAACAGAATCAGATATATGTTGAAAAATATCTGTGATTTTCTTAATTGCTACTTTCCCTCCAGTATGTGTGTCAAGTGCAGCACAAACAACTCCATAACTACCCTTTCCAATAATCTCAAGAATTTTATATCTATTCGCATCTCCATAATCAGTAAAAAACTCCGTTTCTTTTACGATCTACAAAGCAATACACACCATTAAGATCAGGAACAAACACATGGATTAAAAAATTAAAAAAAACAGATTAACTCAAAGAAATTAGGAGCCTTGCAGTTTACACAGCGTAGATCATAATCACCAAGTCACAAATCTCACAACACAATTCACGAGATTAAAACGAAAGAAAAAAATTAAGTAAAGCAGGCGCCCAAAAGAGCGAACCTTATTTGTCTGATCTTGCGATTGCATCTTGCCGTTTGGTAGCTCAAGAATTAAAATTTTATTGACAGAACAGATCAGGGAAAAGCAAGTTCTTCGTAGCAAGAAGACAAAAACGAATACAGCGCAGCACAACCCAACTGATAATTAAGCTGAATTACAACAAGCTACAAGTTTTGTTTTATAACAACACTTAACCTTGACTAGAAAACAAATAATTGAAATACCGAAATGAAAGAGTACAAAGATCCACGATAAAAGATCAGTCTTTAGGGTTTCAAATTACGATAGAAGCTAAAAGGAGAACGATAAGGTAGCCGATTCCAAATAAATATCTACACCAAGAATAAGCACAACGTCCCTACTCGCGCATTTGGAACCTTATATTATTTTTTTTAATGAAAAACAAATATAATTTTCTTTTAAATTCAAAATATCTGCAAAATCTAATAATATTAATTCATTATTAACATTTTTATAATATATTATCTCATAATATATAGTTTCGAATGCATAATATCCATGTAATAAAATGAATTCATGTAGGCATGAACCCGGATCAGGTTAACCAAACCCGATTACATAGGTTTGGGTTTAGTTATATGGGTCTCATTTAGGTGTATGGTAGACTACCTAAACTCGATATTATGCGGGTTAGTTGCGGATCTAACAAACTCTGATTTGAAACTCAATTAATATTCGAATAAACTAAATAATATTTTGTATATTTAATATTTTTACTAAATAATTAAATAAAATAATAAAAAACACAATTTTATATTACAAATGTTATTTTTATCAATTATGTACTTATTCAATAAACAAATATATTATTGATTATATTATTTTGGATTAAGTAAATAACGATGACCGGGAGCTTACATACAACTAGATAAATTGAGATTATTTATTGTGTTTTGAATATATTATTTTTATGATTTCCAGGTAATTATAATTACTTATCTTTTTTTTCATATGATTGATATTTACATTTATTAATTTATGCTGATTAACATCAAATGTTTGTTCAATTATTAAAATTTATTTATTATTTTATACAATAATATGAAAATTTATTCGGATCAAGGGTAGATGCTATGGACTAAAGATAGACCCATGGGTCTAGACATGCTGATCTATCGTGAGTTTCAATCAATTTTCATATCGATCTTGTATACCATTTCGGTCCGAATCGATATAACCGATATACCACCGGTATAACCTGTATACCGACAGTATACCGATATATTTTTTTAAAAAAAAATACCGATGACACCTGGCTTTCGCCATACCGACTGATATGAAAACATAGGTTTCAAGTAAATTTGGACAACAATTTACCTCAAACCCATGATACATCAACAAGTGTTTATCTAGATTCGAGTCGAACCCAACTCATGGTCATCCCTATTCAAGTCGAACTCTACCCATGGTATCACTAAATTCATGTGGGATTTGATTATATTTATAAAATATCTATAAAAGAAAAAAAATCATTTTTTTGTACAATTTCAATATAAATACATCATTATTTCAAAAAATATTTCACTCTCTATGATTTAATCATTTTTTACCAAATACCCTTAAAAAAATTAACTTATTTAAAATTTTTAAAAGTGCATGGGGCATAAAGCCAATGAGAATCCATTGCCATTTGGACATGTACCTTCAAACAACATTGTCAAAGCTTGTCTGAAGAAGCTTCATAACTGATATTCTATCAGGCATGCTAGGAATCGCCCCCTTAACTTGAACGCACAAAGCAGCAGCCGTAGCTAGAAACGAATAATACATAAAAAACACAAGTTAGAACACGATCGAGATTCGAATATATAGTTCGTATTCCATACCGGCAAACTTCAAGCATTCCCTTTTCGATTTTCCTTCAACTAAAGCCACAGCAAAAGCAGATGTAAATGTATCACCAGCACCTGTTGTATCCACAACTTTAGCTACAGTAACAATAGATTGTGTAATTGCTTGTTCTCCTTCTATAAAGAGAATGGAGCCCTTTTCACCTAGTTTTACAAGCACTTTCTTTACACCCTGATGAAAGAAAGAACGATGTCATAAAACCAAATCGATCTGGAATTATGCACGTGTCGGTGTATAATTCATAAGAGTGTCGGTGTAGCCCAATCTATAAGGAAAGTGAATCATATTGAAAAAACTAGCTTAAACCAATTACTTATGATACCACTTCTTTTATATTTGTATTTCCACAACCGACGTGAGATATATTTCAATACTCTCCCTCAAGTCGAACTAGTCTTGGTCCGATTCAAACTTATTTCAATAGACTCAGTAGTGCTCGACTCATATGCCTAAACCCGATGCACTTTTCTACCAGTGGTTTTTTTCCTGTCTAAACCGATACGGACCAGCCCGAAATCCACCCTGGAGCTCTAATACCATGTAGAAATTCAGGATTCAATGAGTCAGAAGAGTGTCCGTGTAGCACAGTCCATAAGAGAAGTGAGTCACATCGAAAATGCTAGGTCAAATCAATTACTTATGATATCAATCCTCTTATAAACTATAAACATTTGTATTTCCACCGCCTATGTGGGATATATTTCAACAGCGCGAACTAACCATTTCATGGCATTTAGCTACAGCTTGGCTGATATGTTCGAAACTCTCTGTGGGCATATTCGTTAAACGAGCAAGTTCAGATTCGTTTGGACTCAAAATATCGATATGCTTAAGTAGTTCATCGGGTAAGGGTGCATCAACACCACCAGCATCTAATATGACAGGAACATTAGCATTTCTAGCAGCCTGAATACATTATAGAAAGCATATCACAAGAATGATGGAAAACATATAAATATCGGGTGATGTTTGCTAACTGTCCTCCAACTTACAAGTTGTGTAAATGGCATGCCCTCCAAGTTACGAAATTGCAAATATGATAGATCATTTGAGCAAAAAATATGCATTTGTAGCCCTTCAACTTCAATTAAATGTACGAAAGACACCTTAAGTTACCAATACCGTTTATCATTAACTCTCTAAGGACGTCATTACTATTTTATATTTTAAACACAATTCACGAACATCAAAGATCAATTTTGTATAATTTTTCAAAGTATGACGATCTTCTCTCCATACTTTGTGAACTTTGAGAGCCAATTATACTAACGAAAAACCGCTGCTCTAGTATCAGGAATAAAAAACAAACGGTATTGAAAACTTTAGGTGGTATTCTTACAATTTCGTAAGTTGGGGAACATGACATTTACACAACTCGTAAGTTGGGTTACTTATGCAATCTTCTCGATAAATATAGGATATTTCGATAACATTTTACCTTTGCAACCTGAATATTTATGGAGTCAGGAATCTCCCTCTGAAGCAAAACAATCCCAGCATTCTTCACAACCTCTAGATCCTTAAGAGGCAAAGTCTCGGGCCAGCAAGACATATTAGCGCCTCCAACAATAATGATTGAATTTTGCCCATCACTCTGAAGCATCACAACTGCGTGGCCGGTGGGAGCATTAGCCACAGTATTCAAGTAATCAACAAAAACTCCACCGCCTTCCAAAGCCCCAGTAATCAACTTACCATGAGCATCATCCCCAACTTGACCTAAAAAGTAAGTTGGGTATTCTAATTTAGCGCTGCAAACGGCTTGGTTAGCACCCTTACCACCAGCAAGAGTTTGCCCATTTTTAGCAGATATAGTTTCGCCTTCTTTTGGAAGCCTTTCGATCTCCACGTATATATCTGCATTAGCTGATCCCACTACCACAAGAGGCGGTAGATTTTCAAAGGATGATTTCAACGGGGAATAGGAGAAACAGGCGAATTGTCTCGTTGGAATTTGGTTGATAATGCGCTGATTAGATACAGTGAAGCTAGGATAGTTACGGCAAGAACCCGCTGCGGAAAACGCAGAAAAAACACCCATTTTCTCAAGATTTCCCAGATGACGATCCTATTAAACGCGGTTCTCGATCGACTGGCTACGGATACCGTGACAGAAAGAAAAAGATAAAAATCAAGTCATCAACCAGCCGATTCTAAATGAATACTTACAGCCGGAAACAGGTCTCACTCACGTTCTCCGATCACTGTCGCTCCGCTCCGTCCACTCTCTGCACTGTCCCCCTTGTCATTTGTTATTTTCTTCAACAAAATTAATCTTTCATAACGACGTCGTTTCAGTATAAATGGACCTCAGTGAAAAGAGTCTAGGGCTAATGAGATGAATGGGCTACGCAGCCCACTTTAATTTCCCATGAGGATTCAAATGTTCAAAACATATTAAAATCAGAAAACTTCGTAGGTGGTCCTTTCCTTTCATATGCACCCGCATATCGTTATATACATCAAATATTTGGTTTGATTGATATTTTTTTCGTATCGTCTAGTACGAGATATTAGTTTCGATTTTCAATATTTTTCGGATCCTACCCTAAAAACTATTTAAATATTATTTTAAAAATAAATAAATAAAATTTGTTACCGACCAATATATCGTCTAGCATACCAATCGTACCATTAATATCGATATGAACTAGTACGAAATTTTGAACCAATATAAAAACATTGCTTACACCAATTGAATTAGCTAACAGTTCAAAATACATTAAAACAATTAAATTAATTAAAAATTAAATAACTATAGTAATAGTACATACCAAAAATTTTGATTGGCCTTATGTATAATCAAAATACCAATTGGTATAGAATTTCTTATTGTTTTTTAAGTATTAAAAATATATATNATAATATATAAATTATTTGATTTAGTTTTATTAAAATATATAAACGTAGGCTATTTGGCAAATATTTTATGAAAACAGATTATTTTACAAATGTTTTATCAAAATATGCTATTTTACAAAGGAATCTTTAATATAAGGTTATTTTGCAAATTCTCCCGTTATGGATATTCCTCGAAGGTGTAAAGGGTTGGTAATGCTCCTTGAGCAACGATAGATCTTGCCTCTCTTGATTATTCTAAAACTGGGGGATAAGATGTGTTGTCCAAACCTAACACGTTGCAAATAGAAACTAAGAAGTAAAAAGAGTGCATTCCACATGATTTTGTTTTAAACATTATCTCATATTAGATGTGGAAATAGAAAAGTTTTGGTTTATAATGTAAGTGATATCACAAGTAATTGGTTTGGGCCAAACTTTTTCAATGTGAAAACTTCTCTTATGGATTGTTCTACACCGACACTCTTTCGGCCAATTGAATCCTAAATTTCTATATAATATTGGAGTTGTAGGGTGGGTTTCGGGTTAGTCTGTACCGATTTAACAAAAAAACTATAGTTGAAAAGCCCATCTAAATTAGGCGACAAAAATAAATCGACTTATGATTCGAACACTACCGAACATATTGAAGCAAGTCTGAACCGGATTAAAACTATTTCAACTTGAGGGGAGTGTTGAAACATTGTCCCATATCCAATGTGGAAATAGAAAAGTCATGATAAATAATGACAGTGATATCATAAGTAATTGGTTTGTCTCAAACTTTTTCAAGATTCACTTCTATTATGAATTGGATTACACTGATACTATTCCGGCCTATTGAACCTTGAATTTCTATATAACCCCCTCCATATGATGTACGAGATGTCCAGGAGTAAAGGACCACCTACGGATTTTGGACTCAGACCATATGTACATAGACATCTTTTGGAGAACTTATATATTATGTTTGTTCAAATTAATGGACGAGGTTAGGGATTGAAAATAGGCGAATGGCATTTAAGGTCCCCAAAATTTGTATGATTTAGAAAATTTAGTCCTTAAATTTTTTTCATTTTGGCAAAGTTAGTTCTCAAAGTTTTGTGGAAGCAAAACAAGTCTCCAAACTTTGTATTTTTTGCATAATTAGTTCTCATATTTTGTAACTTTTGGCAAATCTAGTCCTTAAAGTTTCATATATGTGGTGAAATTAGTTCTCAAATTTTGGGGACTAATTTTCCCACATGGGGACTAAATTTGTCAAAAATATCAAAATATGGGGACTATAAATATCAAATAAAAGTTTGTGGACTAAATTTGTCAGAATCACCAAACTGTGGGGACCAAATTAGCTATTTTCTCGATTGAAAATATGTGTTTTATATGGTAAAAACTAAGAAGACAACGTGTGCTTACTCTTATATTGACACATCGAAAGTACAACACCAAAGAATAAAGGACCACAACAAGAAAAACTTTACAATCAAGTATGAAATCTCTAGTTCATAGAATTTTGTGAAGTCACTAAAAATTCAAGTACTTCTAAGGAAATTATGATCGATTTAAATAGAAAATTAAGGTAAACTTGGAAGTGTAGCTTTATGTTCTTTGTCGCATTTAAAGATGCAGGTACAGGACATATAACTTGATTGTATACATTCATTCAGTTTTTATTAAGTTAATGGTTAATAAATTAATGGGTAAAACATTTAAATAACTATAGTAATAGTACTAGATGGTATACAAAAAAATTGATTGATATCTATAGAAATTCGGGATTCAATGAACCGGGAGAATGTTGATGTAGTACAATCTATAAGAGAAGTGAATCACATTGAAAAAGTTTGAGCAAAACCAATTATTTGTAATTTCACTCTTCTTATAAACTAAAATTTTTGTATTTCCACAATCGATGTGGATACATTTCAACATCAATTCTGAGAACCGACATAATAGTCGTATTCAACATAATACAAAATGAAAACGATTACAGTATTTATAGAAGATTAAATATCTAAACATTTAATATTTCTTAATTTATTCAAAATTATATTCATAAATTTTGATAACTCAAACTAATTCTTCCATATATTTAACATCTTATTTGATTTGATGTTTTACTCGATCTATTCTTAATTAAACAGAATTATTTCGGTTATTAGTATCTATGTATAATCATACCAAGGTGTACAAGTTTCCATCGGATTCGATTAGATCTAATTTTTTGATTTAAAAAATTATATTATTATTATTTTTAGGTATGACAATGAAATTAGTTATAAAATAATTTATTTTGTCCATATTAATAGTATAATTGTCAATCGATACATTGTATCTCTAGTCATATTGACATTGAATCATTGATATCTTAATAAAAAACATAGGATGTCCCGGCGGCTAAGGATATCTTAATAAAAAACATTGAATCATTGATATCATATTAGAGCTTTTGATTAGTATTTTTATTTAAATATATATATCATTCTCGTTACCCGGAAGACAAAGAATCACACAATCACATTACACTAACTCAATAATTAAATGACGAATGCCTGAACATAAACCTTGTTCAAAATTTCAAAATAGATAGAGAATGCCTCAAATCAAGTGATTTCATTGCATTTGTTTGGTTTATCTTTTTAAAATTGAGGTGTAGTAAAATATATTGAGGTGTTGTAACATATGATAATAGATTTGTTTGGTTTAGTTTTTTAAAATTGTGGTGTGGTGAAGTGTGGTGAGGTGTGATGAGATGTGGTGCGATATCATGATCGTGAAATTTTAAATATATTTGGTAAAATTGTGATATTATGATCGTGATTTATGTAAAAATACTAATATATCCTTATATATAAATAATAATAAATATAATAATATTATAATGATTAAAAGTAAGAGTAAATTTGTCTTTTCCAAAATCACGATGAGGCTACAGCTGGTTTTAACAAATGTTGTGAAATCATGATTTTTTAATGATTATCACATAGCAATTCACCGCACTTTTCATTGGAGTTCCAAACAAACCCAATATTATGTTTGGTAAAATTGCGATATTATGATTTATGTAAAAATAATAATATAATGATAAAAAAAACTTTATATATACAAAAATAATAAATATAATTATATTATAATTAATAGATATAATGATAAAATAGTCTTTTCCAAAATCGAGATTATAATTGGTTTTAACATATGTGATGAAATCGTGAATTTTTAACGATTTTCAAATCGTAGTTAAACTTGTGTTTTATGTACCATTAAAAAATCACGATTTGATAATGTTACCGTAGTTTCTATTGCGGAATCAAACAAACCCATTAAATCCAACTTACAACTGTCCTCGCCTCGCCTTTGTTTTACTCTACTTTATTAATATGTATGTAGTGGAATAGAACTTAGAAGACAGGTCAATCGTAGGCAAAATTTGTTGTTTCAAAAGCCTTGTCCGAATGAATTCAACTGCAAATCCATTCCTCAGTTCACAACTTTCATTACCAAGCTTGTAGTTTCTGTAAATAAAGGGTATTGCTAAATGATTCATTTAGTTAACGTCCTCATCATACATTAAACATATATCGATCTGTATCGATTCAGACAGTTTTCTTTTCTTCTTTCAGTGATCATGAACTTGTCTGAAAATTTCCCAGAAGCGTTGAGTAAACTCAAAACTTGAAGCCATGGAGGTAAACTGAAAATGGGAAAATAAGTGTTGATTTTAATATTGAATTTTTGAGTTCATTAATTTTCACGGTGCCCATGACTCCACATCAACAAACCCATCTATGGTGGGAGGAAGATAAGGTTCTAGGCTAAATCCCCCGCGCTCTGTGACTTTCTTAACCTACCAGGCTCAACGAATACCTTTCAACTTTTCATTATTTTTGAGAGTTTTTGGCTTGAAATACTCTCTACGTTTGTTTGATTTTTAAAGACTTATGAAGTTTTTTCTGTCCACACAGAAATGGGTATTCATTCACGGCATTAGCTGAGGAATCTCATCGTTTCATTCTTACAAGATTCTATTGAATTTCATTGGTGTAATTCAAAACTCCGGAGCTTTAATTGGACCCAGATTCTGAAGAAAGTTTTTAATTGAATTGTGCTTTAATTTGTGGGCTTGGGTTGTTCTGTATTTCGATGATGATGTCAATTACATGCCATAATCTTGAGTTCGGGAAAACAAGATTGGAGTCTTTAGTTACTGGGTCTTGCTCAATTGACCATTTTGATCCATTTTTTCAAAGAAATCGCGCAAGGGAAGTAATCAAGAATGCAACAGTACGTAGCAAATTTCGCCATTTTTGTTGCAGGCAAGAAACTACACGATGCCAAGTTTCTCCCACAAAGACACATGAAGCTTTTTTTAACAGTAAGTTTTCTCCTTTTCAATTCTTTTTTTTGTATGAAACTTTACTTTTGAAAAGGTCTTGGAGCTCGTCCTTCCCCAGAGACAGATCTGGCTAGAGAATCAAAAGGCCTTCCTTCATCATCTTATATGTTTGATTTGGTAGCTGAAGATCTTCAAACTCTTAACAAGAATCTACAGTCTGTGAGTCTCTTCATCCCTTTCATGAATTCACCCTTTTTTTTCATGTTCATACTTATAGAAATTCAGGATTTAATCGATCGGGAGAATGTTCATGATACTTACTCCATAAGAGAAGTGAATCTAAGATTTTTCAATGTTTCACTTCTTTTATAACTATGCTAGAAGGACCCTCTTTCGGCCAATCGATTTCTGAATTTCTACATTGTATCCGAGTTGCATAGTGAGTTTTGAGTTGGTCCGTACTAGTTTAGACAAAAAAGCTCAGGTACAAAAATGCATCGAACTTAGAAGACAAAAGTGATTTGACCTATAATTCGAGCATTATCGAACACATTGAAACTAGTATGAATCGGACCAAGGTCAGTTCAACTTTATGGGAGTGTTGAAAATATTCCACATCGGTTGTGGAAATACAAAACTTCTAGTTTATAACGAGAGTGATATCACAAGTAATTGGTTTGATTCAAACCTTTTCAATGTGATTAAATTCTCTTATGCATTGGGCTACACCAAAACTCTCCCGTACCTATTAAATCTTGAATTTGTATGCTTTGCACCTTCATCGGCTTTTAAACCAATACTAACAAGCACAGAAGAAAGAGAATTCTTTTGTAGAATATAAAGCAATAAAGAAAGTATTATTTAATGTTCATTATGATCATTCTTTATGTTCAGTGTAATGGAGAGTGATCTGCTAAAGGTTTGTGATTATAATTTAGGTGTTACTTAACATTTTTATGAGTAGTTATCAAATTTGAATGCATTATAGTGAAAAGTTATTGATAATTCGCCTCCGAAATCATGCGAGTAGTAATGCTTCTACTGTTTTCAGATTGTTGGTGCGGAAAATCCAGTTTTAATGTCTGCTGCTGAGCAAATCTTTGGAGCTGGAGGGAAAAGGATGAGGCCCGCTTTGGTTTTTCTAGTGTCAAGAGCCACTGCTCTCATTTCGGGTCTAAAGTAAGATACGAATATACCGATTTCTATTGAAATATTGTCCGGTATTAAATTATAGTTTATAATGATGTGATATTATGAGTAATTGACTTGATTTAGTCTTTTTAATGTAATTTACTTCTTTTATGGAGTGAGTTAAATAGATACTCTTCCGATCCATTGAATCCTAAATTTTTATAAGATATTAGAGCTGCAGGGTGGGTTTCGGCTAATCCATATCGGTTTAGATAAAAAAACTTTGGTAGAAAAGTGCATAGAGATTAGGCGACATAAATAGATTGACTTATGATGCGAACACTACCGAGCATAATGAATCAAGTCTGAACCGGACCAAGACCAGTTCGACTTGAGGGGGAGTGTTGAAATATTCTCTCACATCGGTTGTAGAAGTAGAAAAATTCTAGTTTATAAGAGATTGATATTATGAGTAATTGACTTGATTCAATTTGATTCACTTCTTTAATGCATTAGGTTACACTGACACTCTTTCGACTCATTAAATTCTGAATTTCTATAATTTCAACCCTGATTCCCTATGTTTATATGTTGTGTGGTATTTCTTACAAGATTACACCAATTTTATCCATTTGGTGTCACAGAGAGCTAAACAAGGAACACAGAAGGTTAGCTGAAATCATTGAAATGATTCACACTGCAAGTTTGATACATGACGATATACTAGACGAGAGCGATTTGCGACGAGGTACGTCTTTCATTTTGCTTTCGACTAAAACCAGTAACTCAATTGCAGTTTGTTTTTAGGAAAGAAAACTATGCATCAACTATATGGTACAAGGATAGCAGTCCTTGCTGGAGATTTTATGTTTGCTCAATCATCATGGTACCTTGCGAATCTCGAAAATCTCGAAGTCATCAAGCTTATTAGTCAGGTATGTTCGAAAAACAATACCCGAATTGACGATATAACTGTTGAAATAATGTCCTCTTTTCGAAATAGAAATATTCTATTTTATAAGAGAAGTGATATCATAAGTAATTGGTTTTGCCTAGCCTTTTCAATATGATACATTTCTCTTATAGATTTAGCTATACGAACCACTCTCTCGGTCCATCAAATCATGCATTTTTATATAATATTGGAGCTACATGGTGGGTTTTGGGCTGGTCTAAACCAATTAGATAGAAAAAAAAACTATGGTAGAAACGCACATCGAATTTAGGTGACAAAAATATATTGACCTATGATTCAAGCACTACCGAGTATATTGAACCAAGTCTAAACCGGACCAAAACCGTTTCTACTTGAGGGGAGTATCCCACATTGATTGTGAAAATATAAATATTTTAGTTTAAAAGAAAAATATTACAAGTAATTTATTTGACCTAGTTTTTCTAATATGATTCAGTTCTTTTATGAATTGGGCTACGCGGACACTCTCCAGACCCATCAAATCCTGAATTTCTATAATAACGAATATTGAAACCGGAAATATGTTACGTAGGTGATCAAAGACTTTGCAAGTGGTGAAATAAAACAAGCATCAAGCTTATTCGACTGTGATGTTCAACTAGATGAATACTTAATCAAAAGCTATTACAAAACTGCATCTTTGATTGCTGCAAGTGCAAAAGGTGCTTCCGTTTTTAGCGAAGTTGGGATCGAGATAAACGAGCAAATGTATCAGTACGGGAAGAACTTAGGCTTGTGTTTTCAAGTTGTTGATGACATATTAGACTTCACTCAGTCAGCAGAGCAGCTAGGAAAACCAGCAGGGAGTGACTTAGCAAAGGGAAATTTGACTGCACCAGTTATATTTGCTTTGGAGAAAGAACCGAAACTGAGGGAACTTATCGAATCCGAATTCTGCGAAACGGGTTCACTCGAGGAAGCGATCGGGATCATTAAGAAGTCGGGTGGGATCGAGATGGCTTGGGGTTTGGCTAGTGAAAAAGGTTATAAGGCTATTGAGAATCTTGGATGCCTTCCTCAGAGTTCATTTAAATTGGCTTTGGAACAATTGGTGAAGTATAATCTTGAAAGAGTAAGATGAATATGTATATTATTATTTCTTATGCAACTCACCTTATAGTGAAAAATCATACATTGTATATTTTGTGTGTTTTAAGCTTGCAAATGAATTTACGATCCATTCAAACTGTTTCGATAAAAACTTCTTTTTTTAATCGAGTTTAAATTTCTAATAAACTGAATTTCAAATGATTTTCAAGAATTCAAACTCATAAAAGTGTTTTAAATTTTCGGTATATCCGAAATTTTGGTCAATTTTGTTGATAACTATATAAAATCAAAAATCCATCGATGATACTGGTGTCTATTAAGATACGATTTGCTTATTTGGTTTGAGAAAAAAAGATATGGAGCTGAGATTTTTTTTGGTATTTTTTTCGAAGTTGGGATAATATAGATCGGAAATGAGTTACAAATTTGTATATTTTCTCTAGTTAATAGTCTAATTTATTTATTATTGCAATACAAATCCACACATCTAATATATTGAGTACATATTTAGGGTTTAACTCATACGATATATCAGCCAATATCGATTTTTAAAACAACGCACACTCAAATTGAGAAAAGCCTGAACCGAACTTTGAATAATAGATCTCTTAGTTTTTGAATTATAATTGAACATATAACCAAACTTAATTGATTTAGGACCTGAACATCAATTGACTTGGCCATTCATTGTTATCGTGTTCCTGTCCATGCACATTTATTTCAAACTCCTCCATCTACAACTTAATTGCCCATAACTCCTTCAATATAGACCCTTCTTCACACTCATAACAATTCTCCAGTCTTTCCATCATGAAGAAAGATACCTTGGTTCCGACAAAGGTAGGTAGCGAGCAAACACAGAGCCCCGCCACTCGTATCGAAGAGATTCTTCTTCGTCTCCTACCAATGACTCTGGCAATGATCATTTATAGAAACTTAAATGAGTTTGAAGGAAAAAGATAAAATCTTCTATGGTAAGTTTCTATAATTACTCTAAGTAACTCCTAATTATATATGATTATAAAATATTTCCATGTATTACTCTAATTAACATATTACAACACGTTAAATAGAATAACATTCCCCCTCAAGATGAATATTTCGTAGGCGATTGTATCTTCGTGAGTTGAAGATATCTAAAAAATGTTGAACTTATTAGCTGACAATGTTTTCGTAAAAATATCTACAAGTTGTATCTTGGAGGGAATGTATCAAGGCACAAGAAATCATATTGAATAACTCTCTTGAACAACACTAGATTTTGATTTATGTGAACAATTGAGTTGTTGTCACACATCAATGATATGAGTCTGAACCGACAACAATAAGTCTAGAAGCAATGAGGCTAGCCACTCTAGCTCTACAATAGTTGCTCTCATACTACGATCTTATGCTTCAATAGATGACCATGACTGTGTCAAAATTTTCAAGAGAAAATTGTCTCCTAGGAATACACAATAACCCGTAAGGGACCTTCGTGTCGTTGGATAGACTGCCCAATTTTCATCACTATATATGCCTTCAAAGCTCCATGTGTATTATTGTAACGAATTCTCAATGATATAGACCATTTGAGATACCATACAACATGAAGACTTGTATTCCAATGTCTTGTATAGGGGCTTACATGAAGTGACTCGGTACCGTGTTGTGAATGCTAGATCGGGACGAGTATATGAGAGATACAATAATCATCCCACAAGTCGTCGATGTAGAGATGGATATGGCAATAGAGCTGAACTATTGTCAAACAATTGCAACTCCATAGACAATGATAATACCACTCTTTGTGAATTAGAGAATCCTATATCACTAAATCCCTTGTAAGAACAAATAAAAATATGTACAAGAAACTCACAAGTATGGAGAACCGAGGGAAGACTCCTTCTTAAACTCAAAAGAATTATCAACATTTGAACGCAATTGTTGATGTTTGGTAATCTTTGCATATTGTAAAATGGGTCTGGTTGTTGGGCTCTCTCTCGTTTGAGCTATGGACCAAGTAAATTACATTACTGGGCCTATACTACTAAGCCCAAGGGATGTATAGTTTATCGGGCTCGAGGCAGTTAGCCATACAATAAATACCTAATGCTCTTTGCAAATTAATCAGAAGATTTCATTTTTTTGCACTGTTTTGTTTTTAAAACTGCTCTGCATAATCTCTTGTTATTCTTGACGCCTATCTTGAGCTTTCGTTACTGTGAAAATTGATTGATGTTCTTGACGCTTATCTTGAGCTTTTGTTACTGTGAAAATATCTTGATGTTCTTTAATCGTTTGTTTAAAACGTTCGTTTATAAAAATTACTTGTTACATGTCTTAAGCGTTCTTTGAAACCCTCTTTACTGAAAAAATCGTATGATGTTCTTTTAAAGCATTCCTCGTACTAAATATTGCTTGCTGTTAGTTTATCGCTTTCAGTTGCTAGGTGACTGTTATTATCATCGCCTATAGATCTGTGGTTTTTAAGCTCTTGGCCCATTCTGTACTCACTGGTTTGAGTTCTCCTGTACCGAGTGAGCGTACCACATTTAGAACGTTTTAATCATTACTGCTCGTTTACCATCATTGTGCTCTCTATTTTGAGTATTTAGTACTATTGTTGAGCGTACTAATTTACGGTGTTCGATAACGGATATGAGAAATCTTGAACGTCTTGTATGAGATTTTGTTTGTGTGGCTTCAAATCTACGTTGTTTCAGTAGATCCGAGACCATATGTGGTTCTTGAGGCAACTGCTTAGTCATTAAGGCTATTTGTAATCTTGTCCGTGTCCAAAACCATTTTCACCGTATAAATCTCTCTACACATCATTATTCTCTCACATCCACATCATATTCTCTTTCTACTTCTAAAACTTCTCACTCATCCACATCATTATTTATTTCTCTTTCGTCCACATCATCTTCTCTCTCCAAATTTCATTTTATCTTTCTATCTCATCAAATTTATTTATTTACAATTCAATTTATCAATAAATATTAAGTTTTAATTTTAATAGTTTTAATTTCGATAATATCGACGTTTAATATTAATTATTAATTTGATCATTGTATATATTATATTTCATTGTTTCGATTTTATTTATTTTATTGATTCGTACACGTTTTTAATATCGTCATTTCAAAATGATCGAATTTCACATAAAGTTATGTATTTATCGTATCAAAATAAAAGTAATAATTTTTTAAATATTTATTTACTAAATTACATATTTAAATTATAANTAACAATTCTCCAGTCTTTCCATCATGAAGAAAGATACCTTGGTTCCGACAAAGGTAGGCAGCGAGCTAACACAGAGTCCCGCCACTCGTATCGGAGAAATTCTTCTTCGTCTCCTACCAATGACTCTGGCAATGATCATTTATAGAAATTTAAATGAGTTTGAAGGAAAAAGATAAAATCTTCTATGGTAAGTTTCTATAATTACTCTAAGTAACTCCTAATTATATATGATTATAAAATATTTCCATGTATTACTCTAATTAACATATTACAACACGTTAAATAGAATAACATTCCCCCTCAAGATGAATATTTCGTAGGCGATTGTATCTTCGTGAGTTGAAGATATCTAAAAAATGTTGAACTTATTAGCTGACAATGTTTTCGTAAAAATATCTACAAGTTGTATCTTGGAGGGAATGTATCAAGGCACAAGAAATCATATTGAATAACTCTCTTGAACAACACTAGATTTTGATTTATGTGAACAATTGAGTTGTTGTCACACATCAATGATATGAGTCTGAACCGACAACAATAAGTTTAGAAGCAATGAGGTCAGCCACTCTAGCTCTACAATAGTTGCTCCCATACTACGATCTTATGCTTCAATAGATGACCATGACTGTGTCATAATTTTCAAGAGAAAATTGTCTCCTAGGAATACACAATAACCCGTAAGGGACCTTCGTGTCGTTGGATAGACTGCCCAATTTTCATTATGCCTTCAAAGCAGCTCCATGTGTATTATTGTAATGAATTCTCAATGATATAGACCATTTGAGATACCATACAACATGAAGACTTGTATTCCAATGTCTTGTATAGGGGCTTACATGAAGTGACTCGGTACCGTGTTGTGAATGCTAGATCGGGACGAGTATATGAGAGATACAATAATCATCCCACAAGTCGTCGATGTAGAGATGGATATGGCAATAGAGCTGAACTATTGTCAAACAATTGCAACTCCATAGACAATGGTGATACCACTCTTTATGAATTAGAGAATCCTATATCACTAAATCCCTTGTAAGAGCAAATAAAAATATGTACAAGAAACTCACAAGTATGGAGAACCGAGGGAAGACTTCTTAAACTCAAAAGAATTATCAACATTTGAAGGCAATTGTTGATGTTTGGTAATCTTTGCATATTGTAAAATGGGTCTAGTTGTTGGGCTCTCTCTCGTTTGAGCTATGGACCAAGTAAATTAGATTACTGGGACTATACTACTAAGCCCAAGGGATGTATAGTTTATCGGGCTCGAGGCAGTTAGCCATACAATAAGTACCTAATGCTCTTTGCAAATTAATCAGAAGATTTCATTTTTTTGCTCTGTTTTGTTTTTAAAACTGCTCTGCATAATCTCTTGTTGTTCTTGATGCCTATCTTGAGCTTTCGTTACTGTGAAAATTGATTGATGTTCTTGACGCTTATCTTGAGCTTTTGTTACTGTGAAAATATGTTGATGTTCTTTAATCGTTTGTTTAAAGCGTTCGTTTATAAAAATTACTTGTTGCATGTCTTAAGCGTTCTTTGAAACCCTCTTTACTGAAAAAATCGTATGATGTTCTTTTAAAGCATTCCTCGTACTAAATATTGCTTGCTGTTAGTTTATCGCTTTCAGTTGCTAGGTTACTGTTATTATCATCGTCTATAGATCTGTGGTTTTTAAGCTCTTGGCCCATTATGTACTCACTGGTTTGAGTACTCCTGTACCGAGTGAGCGTACCACATTTAGAACGTTTTAATCATTACTGCTCGTTTACCATCATTGTGGTCTCTATTTTGAGTACTTAGTACAATTGTTGAACGTACTAATTTACGGTGTTCGGTAACGGATATGAGAAATCTTGAACGTCTTGTTTGAGATTTTATTTGTGTGGCTTCAGATCTATGTTATTTCAGTAGATATGAGACTATTTGTGGTTCTTGAGGCAACTGCTTAGTCACTAAGAGTTTCAATCTAAGTGTTACGGTTAGACTGGCTTTACTTTCACATTTTATCTACTAATTTGTTTGTTGAAGTGTGCATAAAGTTTATTGGTAAAGTTTGTGGTTCTGTTGAATACAAATTGATATATAAAACTTAAGAGTTCCTCTAGGTTCAGATATGTTAGTGAATCAAGAACTCTTGAATCTAATCAGTTGACCTACCAAACAAACTTGGAACGAAACTAAATATTTCTAACCCTACTTTTAATTACCGCCTCTGTGGTTATTTTGATTACGTGATTAGCTTTGTGTGAAATTTCTTTGTGTAAGAACATTTTTGTTTGCTAATTAGTAATAATATCGTAGTGTATCGCAGTGGATTGCCGAGAAGATCGATTATAAGATAAGAATCAGGATCGAATACTACTTAAAATCTGAGTCTTAATTTTTACAGCTTTAGTTTATTAGAACTAATTAAGATTAAAAATACAACAACAATCACATTAAGGAGCAAGTTGGAACTTCTTGATCCTATTCCAAAACGGCATGCTAAAGTGGAGAAAATTATTGAGCAACGGTTATTCAATTAATCAAAGATAACCCCCCCCAAGATCATATTACATCCGCACTTCCCTCAAAGATTTGCTTAAACAAATAAAGAAGCCGAAACTAAGTAGATTCTGAATATTTTCAAAAGGTTTGCATCAAAATTATTCTACTTTGGTATCAAACACATACATTGGTATTCCAAGTTCTTTAAGTATGCATGAATAAGAGGAAGTTCAAAGACAACCATGCTTTGAGCTTGATGAGAATATATATGATATTATTTAAAGGAACTTTCCGCTGAAGTGCAATGATCCATGTATATTTTTTGTACTTTGTACAATAGATGATTTAAAGATCAACAAAACTATGTGTGATTTGGAAGACTCCATCAACTTTAGGCCACTTGGAACTTACAACTTACTGAAACTTGGAGAATTAAAGAAAGTGTGAATGTGCATCTAGTTTGGTCACCGATCCCCTGTGTTACCAAAACAAATATTAGAGGACACCATCGTTCATGTTAAATATCTTATCTTTCATTCTCGCTTTTACATTATCTCCATGGATAATCAATGACACACGACCATTAATGAATACATCAACGACCAATATTGGTGTTCTGGATGGTATCCTCTCTGTTGATGTCGATTGTGAAATTAGGAAATTCATCATTCACCCTACCATGAAATTTCCAAAAGAACCACCAACTTTGTTGAATGTTCATATTGTAGATTTAATTGCAAATGAATTATTTAATATATCTAACTTTGATCTGGTCTATGCCATATTAGTCCCATGATGATCACACATATTATATGATCCACAAGCTTTTGAGATGATTGCGATCCTAGCTAAACATCTGCCCTTGATGGATGAAGTAGCATTTATAAAATTAGAGGAATAAATCGCTAGAATTCAACCATTAGTTATCAAGGCAACTAGGTGAAACATTTGCCTTACCATCCGAAATATGTTTCTTGTAGGATCCGAAATCTCTTCTAATCATTATCTCTTCGAAGTTATCTTCTACATAAAAAGAGTGTCTGAACTACTCTCAAGAAATACAAGGAAATCATATTATGGAATATAGAATATATGTGATACCGGAAGTCATCTTGGTGTGACTCATCGTTGAGTATGCTGCTTATATTTGCAAATTACTAATTTTGAACATTGATTTTGATGCAAATTTGAAAGGTCTAAGTACAATATAACAAAATAACATGAAAATGCTAGTTATCAATCTCCCATAATATTCTAGTAGACCTCGATCTTCCCACTAATCTTTTCTCCTGACTAGCATTGTGATACAAAACCAACCTGGGTCTGTCGAGTCTCCTTTAGGGTCCATGTCGTTCAAATACGCTTGTGACATTAGAATGATGAGAGATATGCTAAAAAAGAAGAATCAGAAGTGAAAATGTGTGTTTACAGGTTTATAATGAGAATGATATTACGAGTAATTTATTTAAACTATTTTTTCAATATGATTTACTTCTCTAATGAATTGAATTATACTAACAGTATCCCAAGAACTCGATGAGAGGCTTGTGACATTAGAATACTGAAAGATATGCTGAAGAAGAAGAACCAGAAGTGAAAATGTGTGTTTGATGGTTTATAATATAAGTGATATCATGAGTAATTTGTTTAACTATTATTTTTAAATATGATTAACTTATCTTATGAATTGAACTATACTAACATTCTCCCAAAAACTCGATGGGAGGCTTGTGACATTAGAATGATGAGAGATATGCTAAAGAAGAACTAGAAGTGATATAATGAGTAATTTGTTTAACCTATTATTTTTAAATATAATTAACTTATACTATGAATTGAAGTATACTAACAATCTCCCATGAACTCCATAAGAGGATTGTAACATTAGAATGATGAAAGATATGCTAAAGAAGAAGAATAAGAAGTGAAAATATGTTTTATGTTAGCTATTTGGTTTTGACATTGGAAGAATGGGTTGTCTTCATTTTAATCTTCATATGAATTTGGAAGTACACAAAAAGCAAGAAGCCATTAAAAAGATCAAGAAGCAGCTACTTTCTCAAAAAGACCAAGCCTATTATCAGCTAGTCTTGTCTTATAAGCAGAAACCTTGTACTCATACCATGTAAACTCCTTATACAAACTGTCTCTTCCTTCTATCAACGCCGGTAAAGGAGCTATCTTTTCACTTAACGGCGGACCACCGAAGTAAATCATCGACAGCCGCCGCTCTGAACTGTTCACCACCACCCTATGACGGACGCTTTTTAACCTACCGTTCGTCATCACCTGTAATTGTTTAGCTTAATTTCAAAATCGGAATATTGGGCGGAGGAGAACGGAAGACAAGAATCGCCGGCATAAATGAAGAAGAAGACAGTCGTTGTACCTGTAAAGAATCGCCGACATTAATGAAGAAGGAATTCAGATCTGAAGGAATAGAAATCCAGCTGCCGTCCTTTAAGGCGATTTGGAGACCAGAAGCGTTGTTTGATCTCAAAACAGATATGATTTGTGGGTCCGTATGTTCTCCAAATCCGATCACATTTGAGTTCACCGCCGGGTAATTATTAAGCCGGAAAACAGAGTCATTTTTCACGTCCATAAGCAGTTTACTAAACGCGTTCCTTGGTTGAATCTTCAACTCCTCCGCTAACATTTCAAGTATCTCGCACGCCATTTTCTTCACCGCCGCAACGTACTCATTCACCGCCGCACTGAAACAAAAAAACAACGGGAATTCACCGGAAAGTTTAAAACAACGCGTTTCTTTCAAAATTTTGAGTAACAGCGGGAACTCACCGGAAAGTTTCAGTAATCGCCGCAAACTTCTGATGACAAGATTGAGTATTTGTATTCAGAAGCAGGAATTCAACTAAACCCATATCACCATGACATCCTATCTTCTTATCCCCGTAGCCAAATGGATCAGGAGGACCGGCTTTCTCTTTATCAGAACTCGGAAGAGAGAAGAATTTCGCAGCTTGGGATTCAAGGTGGTTGATTAGATGGATAGGGACTCCATGATTGATAACCTTGAAGAATCCGAATTCTTCACAGGCTGATAAAACAAGCGACTTGGATTCCGACCACGAAAGGTCGATTACAGGGTACAATGCTGGAGATCCTTGAGCGACGCCCATGGCAGCGTAAGCGGTGGTGCCGGAGGAATAATGAAACGTAGACGCGGGAGGGAAAAGTGGATACGCGGAGAAGAAATAGTTGCTCTTGCCTTAGCTTGCCTATTTAAACTTGAAGTCAATTTTCGGGATGGAATAAAATAATGGCCGATCATTCTAGTTCTCCTAGAGTACTGTTTATAGAGTTACAGTTGACTGTATTTGACATAATTGATCCTTTATAGTTTACAACTTCTGCAATTAAAGTCCTCTATTTGAAAGCAATTTTGGTCCTCAATTTAGATTTATCGATTTTAGTTGTCCCCAAAATTTTTAAAATAGTGCAACTATAGTCATTACACCTAATTTATGGCGAATATTAATCTACAATCGTTAAATATTTTGCAATGTTGGTCACTATACCTTATAAAAACACAAGTTTTAGTTATATATTATATTATAAAAGGTGAACATCTCTATAAATATAAGAGCGATTCTTACATATACTTAAATATTATTTTTTAAAGTTTTTTTAATATATAAAAAAGTAAAATTTGGTACCGAACGGTATAATGTCCGTACCTATCCGAATCGATATGGAATTATGGACCTAAATGAACATTGCTTAAAATGGAGCAAAAATCTTGTTAAAATGGAACGGCAACGTCATTCGGGAAGCCACGTTCAATAGAACACATGGGAGCAACAACCTCGTCTTAAAAAATAGCTAAACCATGGATATCAAATGTCTTAACACCTATAGAAATAAAAGGGCACAGACTTGCCAAATTTTGAAAATTAGAGAAACACAATTGCCACTATATGTATCATTTGGGGTCCGATTTTGTCAAATTGAAACTTTGGTGACTAGTATTGTATTTTGGAGATTAAATTTGATCGATTTTGAAAACTATGAGATCAATTTTGCCAAAATTAACCAATAATTACTACATTTGTCAGAAATAAGACCAAAATACATAAACTATGAAACTATACATATCATTCTCGTAAAAATATATTTTGTTTTTATTTTATTTCTAAGAGATCTTTTGTTTATTAAAAAGAAAAAAGTTAACACGTCACTATTTTCCGTTTCAAATTCCAATTATAGTTATATTTAAATTATCTTTTTCAATATTATATGATCCCACGAAGGATAAATAAATAATATAGTTTTAAATTTAAAACTATATTCATAAAATGAAGGAAGACATGTAAATTAGAAATAAAGTAATATGAATGGAGTTGAAGGGAGATGATATATCATCTCTGATGTGATACAATGCTTTCATATCGATTTGGTAAGATATCATTATCGTATAATTTATTGGGTAAATTATATTTAACGTCCATAAAATTTGTATAATTATGACAAATTTGATCCTTAAGATTTCTTAATTTTGACAAATATAATACTAAAAACTAGTTTACAATTATTGTTTTTTGTAAAAAGAGTTCTCATACTTCGTACATTTTTGCAAACCTAATTATCATAGTTCAATTGCATGGCAATATTTATACTCAAATTTTCGAAAAATCGTTTTGGCATACGGGAATTGAATTAGTCAAAATTTCTAAACATTTAGGACCGTTTTTTGTCAAAACAATCAAATTATGAGAACTATTGATTTAAATTAAAGTTTAAAAATTAAATTTGTCAAAATAATGAAACTTTTGAGACCAAACATACTATTTTATCAATTTTTATCATATGATGCGCTCGAGCCATGGATTTTATCTGGTCTCCATCCAATAATTATTTATTTAAATAAATTATTACATAAATAAAATTATTTCATAATTCCAAAAAATATTAGCCACTTGAATAGTTAAAAGAAGTTAAGATTAACATATTTTATGCACCGAACTTGGAAACCGGAGTCAATGCACCTCTTTTTCACGGAAGCAACGGTTACATAGAAAAATAATATATTTTATTTTGAATAAAAAATATAGAGGGATGAGGGGCCCACTGGTAGGCTGATTTGTGGGCCATGTATCTTTTGAAGCCCATTATGATCAGCTGGCCCATGTGGTTGCTTTTGATCCTCGTAGTCATGTACGACCTTCACCAGTAAGCCTTATCTCCTTTTTATACTAACATTTTATTTCTTTATACATAAAAAATAATTATTATTAATGACATAAATTTATATTTATATTTAGATTTAAAATTAAGACTGGTATTCTAATAATAATGTACTTTTATTAAGTTGGCCCCGACCCAACAATGGACCAACGGGCCATGTACGAATACTGATTCATAATTATCTGATGACAACACGTGGGTGCCAGAGTAAAATATCCACGTGGCAAATTCTGATTTACTCATTACTTCCAGATCAGCTAGCGCAGTGCAGTTGAAAATGAAGTAACCAAGAGCAGCTTTAGTCTAATGCCCACTAATTTAACGATCCCCAATGATGTTGAAATGTTAATATTCTTCTTATTATTTTCTTTTTTTACACATTATATATATAAATAATGTTTTCTTATCATTACAATAATATTCGAACAATTATAAATTTTATTTTTTATATAATATCATTATATGTAATGGTATTATTATTGTAGAAATCACTATTTATTTTTTAAATTGAGGTTGAGATTTTGACGATTATGAAACATTTAAAATTTTCAATTAATTAATTAAAATTTGTTATTATATTTTTTAAATTAAAAGTACAATCGATTGATAAACCGAATAATTGATCTACAAAAACTATTAAATTGGTAACCAAATACGAATAAAATCGATGGCTAATTGAATCAAGTTTAGTTAAGTAAAATTACAATTTAAATTTTAATTGTCATTAAAACGGATAAATCAATCTTTTTTCCACCTATAATACCAAAAAATCAAAATATTATCGAAAATATAATTTTATTTTATTTTCAATTTTTTTAAATATTTTTAAATTTAATAATTATAAAATTCTTTTTTTAAAATAATTCTAAATTTTTTAATAATAAATTATGCGTCCTTCATGAAAAAAAATAGAATATTCTCTTTCATCTGATAATTGACGGGGGACACATGGGCGCAGAGTCGGTCATTTAAAAAATTTATATATTATTTTAGGACGGTTAGTAGAGATGTACAAAAATTATTTTATTATAAATCTTGAAGTCAGAAAATTCATATATAATGTTGTAGGTCCGTAACGAGACCATAGCCGATCCTTATTGTTGTAATATTGTTGCATTGTTACAATATTATTGTAAAATATTGTTGTAAAATTCATACATTATTTCCACAATATTGTTGTAAAATTCATAGACGGTTCGTTGGACCGGAATGAACGAACCGTTTTTCCAACGGTTCAACTCGAATCGGTTCAGATCGGTTTCGAACCGGTTTGAACCGTTTCTTTTGTGTTTTTAAATGTGTAGACTATATTTAAATTCATTTTTTTCAAGTTTTAATCAAATAACCAATTTACAATATCAATAAATATTAAATCAATTTCAAAAAATAAAATTAATAAATAAATAATATAGTTTATTATAATATCACTTTATCCATATCGTTAATTTTAATCGATTTAATAGTTTTTTAGTAATTTAGATATAAAATAAATATTAACTTGAATTAGATTATTTTAAAAATATAATAATTAATAAATTGAGCATATTGATTTATATAGAAATGAAATTTCGAATCGCGATAAAAATGTACCAAATTAATAGAAATATATCTAAATCATATCGGATTTTGTATGAATCAGGTTTGAACGGGATGAACTAGTCAAAATTGATTGAGTTTTAGAAGATCTGTTCCAATATAGGCATGGGTTTTTTAACCCATTGGTTTGACCGCCGCCCAATGTTTGAACACTTCGTAGACAACACAATTTTCAAGGAAAAATATTAAGAAATATTCCCAGTGGTGGCAATAGATTCGCAAAAATAGATGGGTTATTTTGTAGATATGCCCACTCAAAATAGAGTATTTGCATATATACCCATCTGCCTCTTTAACATCTCACCCGAAAAGTGATATGGATGGGTATATCTGCAAATACCCACTTTTGCAGTGGGTATTTCATCAATTCAACGAGTATAGATCTATTGGTACAATTTTATTATTATTTTAAAATAATTAAAAAATGTTATTTATTATTATGTTAGGGTCAAACCTAAAAACCTTATATCCGGCTCTATAACCAGTACCGGGTGGTACCGATGTCGCCCGATATTTCACATACCTACCGTTACAGTTATACACGATGTTAAGAAAATATTGTTTCGAACATATCATGAAGCATGTGGGCGGAGCACGTAATATGTACAAAAACAATCCAAAACAATATCAATCTTGAACTCAGAAAGTGTGTAGATCCGTAACGAGACCCGTCAAGTACAAAAATAACCCACACAATACCATTAACAAAATATTCTAAAAAGTATAGAGTAATACAGCGAATGTGATAGTTAAGAAAATATCTATCGGATACACGTTAGGAAGACTGATTCCGAGCACGTAATAGTAACGAAATACCACATACAATATCATGTGGAACACATCGGAAACATGTCGACCATCATTTTCACTTATTAAATTTTAATTTCGAGTAATATATGATAAGTCATTTATTGAAAACAAAGGGTATCATTACACACATAAATTAAATAAATATCAGGTTGAGATGGGACCAAATTTGATCTAGAGATCACATACTTGCCTATTAAAATAAAATAAAATAAAATAAAATAACAGTTTTTAGTAAAATTTTGAATAAAATTAAAGTCCGGAGACGGAATTAAAGTTTGTGGATTTAATTTCAATTGTTACGAAACTAAAATTGACACTTTCAGTCCTCATATTTTCATTAAAGTAGACTTTTAGGTTGGAATTTGACAAAATTGTGAAACTTTAAGAATCAAATATGTCTAACCCAATTTAACGGCGTTAAAATTAGAGGCTATGCAGCATCGACTCATTACGACACGACTCGATTCGGCGAGAATGTAAGAGTCGGATTTTCAACTCGCTAGAATTATTAAATAAAAGCAAAATCTAAAAATAATTGTTAGAATTTGTTGAAGATTGCATAAAGTGCAAGTTTAAAAGTACAAATATTTATCAATTTATTTTATAAAAAAATTTAACTTATAAAAAATAAATATCGCTCGTTGATTCTACAATCTCTTAAAAAGCAACCACTTTTTGATCCATTATTGTTTGCACGAATAATTCACAAGTAGATCGACTGTATAATAAAGTTTTGAAAGCACATAAGTTACGTTTTCGACGAAGGACAAAAATTTAATTAAGGAAGAAATCAAAACGACGTCATTTTGTATCAAGTGACAAGTGTCAGAACGAGTCCAATAGTCTGACTCGATCCGACATAGGTGAATATGAAAAATTGAGAAGTGGGTGGCGTATAGATTAGAGGTGGGGCAATTTTGTCAAAATAAACCAACTTTTGGGACTAGATTTCCTATGTGTGAACTTTGGGACCACATATATCTTAAATGAACTTTGAGAGCTAGTTTTCAACATCCCGGATTTAAATGATCATAATTGGAAAACTATATTACAAAATTTGCTAAAATCACAAAATTTTGGAACCAAATATATCATTTTATGGATTTTTTCTCTTTACATCTAATAAATTTCTCATAAGTCTGCATTATATTTTTATTTCCTTTTATCCATTTCATTTATTCTCTGCCTGAACGAACTCTCATTTTTTCTAATAAAATATAATAAATATAAAGTAATTCTATATGGGAAATGCAATAATGTATAAAAAGTTGTGATTTGAACATACTTACTCCAAAAAACAAATTGCCAAACGCATTGTTATTAATTATGAATTACATATTTTATAATTATAATTATTTATTTTTTAAAAAATTTTAAAATTAAATAAACTAATATAAATAATAATAATAACACCCTTGTCCACAAAACATATTCTTCCATTGAGAAGTCGACACTCATGTAACTATAGGAGGAAATCATGTCGGGTAAAATCGTATTTCCATATAGTTTTGTCACCTTTACAAGAAGTGTAATTCTCAAACCATTATCCCTCCTATATTACCAATAAAACCTGAAAAGTACCCGATATAATATCGAGTATCAACTCATGCATATGAGTCACTTTGATACATGTTTGGAACATCAAATATTGAAAAGCCGACTTTTGGGCATCTAAACCTAAATAAAGAAAAATGTTGGTTAATTAAGAAATGATAAGTTGAATTAAGACAATGGATGCGTGTCGAAAAATTATCCATTATTAAGTCATGTGATCGTGACAATGTGTGAATATATATTAATATAATATATGTTAGAAACGTATAATAATAGATTGAAGAAAGCTACTACACTCACAAATTCAAGTTTCATACATATATAGTTTCTATACTTAAATGTTCTGGCATAAACGGTTCACAATCTTTTCAAAATTTTGCTATTTCGGTCCCTTGCGGCAAAAATCATACAAATTAATGTTTTGTACTCAAACTTTAACTTGACTTTCATAATCTTCATACTTTAATGTTTTGGCAAAAACATTTCAAATGTTTCCAAAATTTGACTATTTCGATCCCCTTGTGGCAAAACTCATACAAATTAAAGTTTTGTACTCAAATTTTAATTTGACATACCCTAATCTCCATATTTTGACGTTTTGTAAAAACGGTTTTCAAAATTTCCAAAATTTGACTATTTTAATTCTCGTGTGGCAAAATTAGTCTCCAAAATTCGAGGGTCAATTTTGTCACACACATTAAACTTTGAGAATTAAGTTTGTCAAAATTTACGAATTATGACACTAGTGTTGAAAAAAACAAAGTTTATGAATTTGTTTTGTTTTCAAAAATTTTGAAAACTCGATCAACCAAAATTATACAAATTTTGAGAAACTTAAATATCATCGGTACATATCGATTTGATCGATAGATTTTACAAATGAGGGTCCAATAGACTAAGTAATAATATACTAGATTTGTAGATGTGATCGCTAAGAAAAGTCACACTTAATGAAAAATATCATGGGTGATGGGTTTAGTTAGTGAGAAATAAATGGAGATCGGGAGAATTGGTACCAATTGACAGACATTTGTGACATGGGACCATTTTCACCCCCTTTTAATTTTTCCACAACCTTATAAAATTATTGTCATTTATGTTAAATTAGTGAATACCGACATATCTATTGTTTTTCCACGTTCTTCCGATCGTGTTCCCTTTAATAGTCATTTTCACATAACGTTCTTTGTAGAATTCTCCAACTATTTTTGAAATTTGCAATGAAAAACATTTAACCATTCTTTATAGTTACGTATTTGACCACATAATATACAAAATCATCTTAATGTTTTAAAGACATCACTAGTTATTCGCTAGAGAGTGTCCATAAAATCCAATTTATAAGAGAATTAAAATTCATAACTATAATATAGAAATTAAGAATTAAATGAGTCTAGAGAGTGTCCATAAAATCCAATTTATAGGAGAAGTGAATTACAATAAAATAACTAATATAAATCAATTACTTATGATATCACTCACTTATAAACTATAATATTTCTATTTTTACAACTGATGTGAGATATTTTTTCAACACTCCCCTAAATCGTGTCATTGCTCCGGTTAAGACTTACTTCAATAGTCAATAGATTCAATAATGTTCAAGTCATAGATCGATCTATTTGTGTCGACTAAGCCCAATACTCTTTTCTACCATTTTTTGTCAAAACCAGTACTGAACAACCGTAAAACCACCATGGAGCTCTGATACCATATAAAAATTCAGGATTCAATAGAGCCGAGATAAGGTCCATATAGCCATGCCCATAAAAGATTTGAATCACAATGAAAAGACTAACTAGATTATAAAGTTGCTCAACTTTAAAATAATATAAAAGATTATAAAAAGCACCCAAAATATTATAATAGATTATGGGCATGGGAATAGCATTGGATAAATAACGTTGAATTAAGATAACTGTATTGTGCCATGAGTTAATCGTGGTATAAATAATCGTGATTTAAAAAAATAGTTTTTGAAACAACGGTACACTAAGATTTCATAAAATGACTATTTTGCCATTGATTTTAATTAATTTTGGATTGAATAATAATTTAATATGGGTAAAAATAAAATTTTACAAAATGTGTTTTGCGGACAGTTGGGAAGAACCTACTGCCATGAAATCGTTGTTTTTAGCATTCCAATAAATGTAGTTTATATTGATGTTTGATTTATACTAAATAGAACAACAACGCAATGAACGCAATGTACCACTCACTGTTGTCCCAAACATAGCCCTAAATTTTAAAAAGTGGTAAAAGTAATGCTATGGAGTTTTATATTTACGTATTTTACCACTGTATATTCAAAATCGTCCGGGTTTAATCCTAATGCATCTTAATGTTTTAAATACATCACTAGTTATTTGATAACTTAACCTAAAAAAGATGTAATAATTATAGTCAAAAGTTTAAAATTTCAAAAACAACACACAAGTTATCATATCTAATATTCACACAATGTTCATTCTTAAATTTCAAAAACTTTAATTGCCGAAAACAACTAATATTCACACAATGTTCATTCTTAAACGGTTTTTAATTTTTAATGTTAAATATGCAATATCTAAACTTTATGACATCATTTTTATAATTTATAAGACTTGGGATTTATCTAAGTAATTTTTTCATAAATAAAATATTATTGTTTATTTACTTAATTATTACAAATGGAAGTGTTGTGGTCTAAAAGACTCATGTACCAACAGTCGAGTGCTTCGCAATAAATCAAACATGT
This sequence comes from Utricularia reniformis, assembly GCA_009725065.1. NCBI lineage: Eukaryota > Viridiplantae > Streptophyta > Magnoliopsida > Lamiales > Lentibulariaceae > Utricularia > Utricularia reniformis. The sequence goes on along the minus strand of RWGZ01001170.1, from coordinate 796,170 downwards.
TCTGATTTGTTTGAAATGGAGGAAACGATGAACAAACACAAAATAAGAAAATAACACAGCGATTTAACATGGAAAACCCCTAGATAAAGGGGAAAAAACTACCGGACTAAGAGCTTGAAAATGCTCTTAGTCGATATATTGATAAAACAGTTCCGGATTACAAACAACAGAGGGATTAAGAAAATGACTAAGGAAATAAAGAAAGCGAAAGGAGTGAAATCGGCAGAGTAACGGCGATTTCGTGCATAAAAAATGTCCTCTCGAACTAGCCATTAAGCCATGTATTTATAGAGGGGAATCGTGCGTGAATTCCCCTCTGACAACGTCGTTTTCACATGACAGAAAACATGAATCATGCCTGAAGTGCATAAAACATGTGTATGCCCGAGGCTTGCTGTGGAATGGTCCCCGAAGTGTTGAGTCTTGTCCAAATCTAACGTTCGGTCCTCCAAGTTAAATGGGCCTTTGGGCTTCATTGGCCTTCGGGCTTGTTATCTTGAAATGACCAAGCTTATGATCTTGGGCTGCGTAGGTTCGTATCTTATCATCTGGATTGACCCAGTATTCTTGGGCATCCGCCAGTTCAGGGTACCGGGCCCCGAAACCCTCATCAGGAAGATTTAAAGTGATGGTTTTCTCGTTTGTAATCCAAAAAATTGTGACCGAAATTGATATCGTTCTTTTGAATTGTTTATTGTAATATTTGGTAGCATAGCTTTTAAAGTATATGAATTCATTGGTGGGATTATTTGACTATGTTGTCTTGTAAGTTACAAAAAAATAATATCAACTTGTTTTTATATTAAAAAACAAATTTATATGTTTTGGTAGCGTGATGAAATTCATTATTGAATCGTATATCAATTATTTGTTCTATCCTTTATTGAGAGTTTTATATCACCAAACTATTATATTCATATTGTCTAATTTTAAAAGTGAAAATTGACATGTTAATATTGTTGAATTCTTAAAACATAATTTAATAGTCAATGACAAAATGACATCTATGATACTCAAAGTTTGATATTTGATAATTTTGGTGTTTCATCCAGTGTTTTAATCTCGGACGAAATTTCGTCCGAGATGACCGAAATTTCGTTTCTATCGGTGTTCACCGAGATAATCGAAATTCCGATATATGACCTGTATATCGACAGTATACCGATGTACCGGCTAAGACCGGTACAAGACCGATAAGCCGGTATTCAAACATTGGTTTCATCATTGTTTTAAATTTTTATAATATTGATCATTAAAGTTGACAAACAACCAAAATTGATTATGGAAATTCAAAAATAGTTCCCAAAGTTCAAGATCTCATTTTCCAAATTTAAAAATAATATGAACCAATTTTGATATACACATTTAATTTGGAGTACTAATTTGCTAAACTATACAAAAGATGCTTTAAGATACTTCGGAATTAAAATTGCTATATTAAAACTTTGGACTATTTTTGCTCCCCGCCCTTAAAATAATACTAAATATTAAGGTATTTCCACCTATAAAGTGTAGAATGGATGCGGTTATTTAAAATATAAGATAAATATTTAAGTATTGTACTTCTTTGGAGAAATACGATTGAAATACACGTAATTAAATTTATTTGAAATGATATAGATGAAAGAGAATGAAAAAATATTATATGAATGAGAGATAAAATAATATGTAGAAGTGATAAAATGATTTGCCAGTTGAAGTGCGGGGTGCATAAATATTTAAAAAAAAATTCAAATTTTAAAAAAATGAAAAATTATTTTTTAATAAATTTGCATGAAATTTATATAATCCATCATATTAGTAATCAAAAGGATTTGAAATATTATTGAATTATTGAGTAAATTGTAAAAAAATAATATATTTATATTAATTTAATCAACGAATCGTTAACGCAGTCTAATCGGATTCGTAAAAAATTAACAAATAACACACCATCACACCCTGAATCCTGCACCTCGCACCCTCGTTGTGCAAGACATGTGAAAAATTTGATGTTGATGGGAATGAGCACGATTAGCGATGAAGATGGTTTTAATGAAAAATATAATGGACGATGGGTTTTGTTAGTGAGAAATAAATGGAGATTGGGGAATTGGTACGGTCGACACGCATTTGTGACAAGTAGGGAACAAGGGTAGCCATATTTGGGAATACCCACTTATGAATTAGGTCAATAATTGATTGCATTGTAATGTAGGGGACCATTTTCACCCCCTTTTAATTTTCCCACAACCTTATAAAATTATTTTCATTTATCGTTAAATTAGGGAATACCGACATCTCTATTGTTTTTCCATGTTCTTCCGATCGTGTTCCCTTTAATCGTCATTTTCAGATAACATTCTTTGTAGAATTCTCCAACTATTTTTGAAATTTGCGATGAAAGTACATTTAACCATTCTTTATAGTTACGTATTTGACCACATAATATTCAAAATCATCTTAATGTTTTAAAGACATCACTAGTTATTCGCTATGCGGCATCGACTCGTCCGACTAACTCTGTGCGACTCGACAAGACTCGGTAAGAGTAAAAAAGTCAGATTTTCGACTCGGCTATGATTATTAAATAAAATATATTTAAATAAAAGCAAAAATAAAAAAATAATTGTTAGAATTTGTAAAAAATTGCATAAAGTCAAGTTTAAAACTATAAATATTTATCAATTCATTATATAAGAAGATTTAACTTATAAAAAATGAATATCGTTCTTCGATTCTACCATCACCCTAAAAACAACAACTTTTTGATCTATCATCGTTTGAACAAAGAATTCACAAGTAGATCGACAACATTAAAAAGTCGTGAATGCACATAAGATATGTTTCCGATGAATAAAAAAATCAAATTAAGGAAGAAATCAAAACGACGTCATTTTGTGTCAAGTGTTAAGAGTCGGAGCGAGTCGAAGAGTCCGACTCGACTCGACACGGGAAAATGTAAAAAATTGAAGAGTCGGTGCCGCATAGGTTATTCGACCACTTAACTTCAAAAAATGTAATGGATATACTCAAAACTTTGATTCACAAATAACACATAAGTTATCAAACCGTTCAAATAGACTGAAAACCAGTAATATTCACACGATGATCATTTTTAAACATTTTTGAAATTATAAGTGTTAAGTATGCAATATCTCAACTTTAAGACACTATTTTAAAACATGTGAAACTTGGGGTGTTATCTAACTAATGTTTACATAAATAAATCATTATTTATTATTTAATTAATATTACAGATGGAAGATTAAATTATACCGTTGATGTGGCAGGAATTATGGTTTGGTATCGTAGTTTTACGAAACATATTAATAAATTTACAAACATCTTATTTCTAAATTAACTATAATCGTTCACCACATCTCACAACACCATATTTTTAAAAACCCGATCCTAACAAACCCATATAAAACATACTTAGATTTATTGTTCCATGACATCCTGATCACTTTCGCTATGAAAATCATTGTTTCCGTATCTAATTCCATAATTGTATGTAGAGGTGTGCATGGATAGAATATCTGATTCGATGGATGCTGATCATCAAAATGTTGAACCGGAATAGTGGATTGGTTTTATGATCGAATAGCGGATTGATTTCGTATATCCTAATATATTTGATTTTTTGTTTAAATAAATTTATAATCATAAAAAGAATATAATTAACATAAAACACTAAAAAATTAATTTAAAAAATAAATATTTGATGTATAAACATTTGTTTCTTTCATCTCGTTTATTAAATCAAATATAAATAAAATATATAACTATAATAATATTAAAATGTAAAAAAAGTATTAAAATAAAAAAAATACTATATTAATTTAAAAATTATATAAATTTTCTAATTCATTTAATTTAATGAATAAAAAATGAAAAAAAATAAAACTTAAAGTAAATGGAAGAATATTATATTATATTATATTATTATATATTAATAAATATTGGATCGGATCAAATGTAAAAAAACCGGTATTCGATCCGAAACCGGATCCGATCTGATATGATCAAATATCCATATTTTGGATATACCATAAATTCAAATCAACGTATTTTCATGCAGACTCCTAGTCATATACAAATAATATGATTTTGTCTTATTTGATAGTAGCTCGAATTTTATATATGTAGAAGGTCTCGTACTAATTTTGCGCAAACTATTAAGCACTTCACTATCTTTAATCAATGTGAAACTTCTTAATCTATATTTATTATTTTCTCTTTGGGATCCAAGAAATTGTGACTGAATATGAAATCGGGATTTTTTTGGGTCGTTTTTGCTGTCATTCTTGGAAGCATGCCTTTTAATTGGTCGGATTTATGTGACTATTTTGGCTTGTAAGTTACAAAAATATAATATCAACTTGTTTTTATGTTAAAAAACAAATTTATAAGTTTTGATAGCGTGATGAAATGCATTATTGAATCGTATATCAATTATTCATTCTATCGTTCATTGAGAGAGTTATATTTATATTTTCTATTTTAAAAAGTAACATTGACATATTTATTTTGTTGCGATCTTAAAACATAATTTAATAATCAATGATATAATGAAGTCTATGATACTCAAATTTGATATTTTGATAATTTTAGTGTTTTATCTTTGTTTTGATTAGGGATCAGCCCAACTCGTGCCGGGCCAACCCGTATAAATGGGTCAACCTATGGGTTGGCCCGTCAAATATTCGTGTACGGGTTCGGCTACGAAATTCAACTCATATGGATCGATTTGTACGGGTCAATAGGTTGAAGTGGGTTAATATTTCAAAAAAAAATTTAGGGTTAAAATTGAAAGTTTTTAAATTTAAGTTTGTATTTTAGGGTTTAGGTTATTGCAACCCTTTGACAGATTGAATCGTATTTTTAACCTGTCTGGTCAACCCATCGATGGGTCAAGAAAAATTCTCAACATATTGGATCAATCTATACGTTGAGTCGGACCCTTGCCCACCCCGAGTTTTGACACTTTTTACACTATTGATTATCAAAGTTGACAAATCAATTAAAATTGATTATCGACATTCGAAACTAGTTCCCAAAATTTGAAGACATCATTTTTCCTAACCAAATTTTATGTATTTTGCTCAAATGTTGGCATAGTTGGTTAACACTAAAGGTAATATATGGTCGAGTTAAAGTCATGTATTGAAGAGGTCCATCCAAAGATCGATAATACTCTGCGATCATATAAATAAGATTGTGATTCAACTTTCTTATGGGAAGAAAAAGGCATTGAAACTAGCTTACCATTTAAAATACTAGCTTTCTTCAAGATGTCTAGAGAATATTTTGTTTGCCAAATGCAAATAGATTTCTCACCTCAATCAATTTTCAGACCCAATAAATACAATTTTAAGTTCAGTCATTCGAAAATTTGAATGCAAATAATCCTTGATTCTTTGGATTAGAATTTCAGAACTCCAATGACAATAATATCATCGACATACAAAAGGATAATGACGTACTTGTTAGGAATGAAGTTCGGGTGATAGTCGAATGACTCGATGGTGAAAGATCGATCGGGGGAAATCTAAGATGAAGTGGTGACGTTGATCGGCGATTGGTCTCGTTGACCGATCAAGGATAGCGATCGGACGATTGTGATGAGTCTATTTGATAGGGGTCAGATTAGACTTGGATCGGGATTCAAAAGTATTGAAAGGGAATATCTTTCCTTAATTGACCTATAAATATATAAAATAAGATATTGAGATATACCTTGTTAGTTGCATATATGAAAGAATATATTGAGATATATCTTGTTAGTTACATATATATGGAAGAATATATGAAAATATATTCTGGTAATATATATGGAAGAATATATGTAAATATACTTTGTTAATTAAATATATGGAAGATGCAGTCAAAGATATGGAAATAGAATATTGTAGGATATTCGGTAGAATATTTCCTAAATTAGATTATAGTTTAGACTCTATAAATAGTGACCTCATGAAGACAATTGTAATCAATCAATCAATAGCGTAGCATATTGTATCTTTATTCTTCATGTGATAGTGAGTTCATGATCGAGGCATATCGATCACGTGGTTTTCCCGATTTTGGGTTTCCACATTAAATCTTGTATCCTTTACCTTTTCTTCATTTACATTCGGTTCTCATCCCATCAATTTGATCCGACCCTGGATAACGGGAATTTCTTTCTTTTCCGAATGAGGGAATTTTCCAAACAATTGGTGGTGACTGTGGGGTAGGTGGTGACGGATCATGGCGATGGGGGAATACCGAACGATCTCGAAGATGTTTGATGGCGACGACTATCGGTATTGGAAGATGCAGATTGAAGGAACTTTATGATATCATTATCTCGGAGCGGCTCTGAACAATGATAAACCGAAAGATATGGAGGATGTCGAGTGGTCGAGAATTGACGAAAAGGCTTTCGGGTTCGTGGTGGAAACTTTAACGAGAAACATTGCCTTAACCTTTCCGATAAAAACACTACATATGGGATGATGAAGGCGGTTGAGGATATGTACGCAAAGCCGATATCAACAAATTTAGTGCACATTGCAAATAAACTTTACACTTTAAAGATGGCCGAAGGTGGTTCAGTTTCTAAACACTTGAACGAGTTCAATAATCTTGTCGGACAACTTGCATCGATGGAGCATGAAATCAAGGATGATCAACTAGCAGTCCTTTTACTTGGAATATTGTCGGACAATTGGGGGACCACGGTCAACTTGATCAGTTGCCAACCGGGTAAGTTAAAGTTTATCGACGTGTGTGATCGGTTGATCAGTGAGGAAGTACTGAAATCCAGTCGGGAATGCAGCGATCCTGCCAAGTTGGCAACAGATTCGAATCGGTATAATAACTGATGGAGTAAAGGAGGACGTGATGGCGATGACGATCGGGATTATCGGTCAAAGAGAAATACTCGGGTGATGTCTAAGTCACATGGCTAACCGGAGTGTTGGAATTGCGGGAAGAGGGAGCACTTGAAGCGAGAGTGCAAGGAGAAAAGAACGGATGTATCGACGTCGGTTGCCGAGACGGACGATGTACTTATTATGTGCATTGAGAGTCCGATCGAGTCATGGGTATTTGACTCGGGAGCATGATTTCACATTTCATCCGATAAAAGTATATTCGTTAATTTCGCATGCGGAAATCATAGAAAAATCTACTTGGCGGACGAGAATGCGCTGAAAATTACCGGTCGGGGAGACATACCGATCACTTCTAATTGTCACAGTTGGTTGTTAGATGATGTAATGTATATTCCCGGTCTTAAGAAGAATTTGATTTCGATTGGCCAACTTGACGCAAAGGGTTATCGAACGACTTTTGGAAGCGGATGTTGTAAAGTGTCGAAGAGATCAATGATCGTGGCTATGGGAGTTTAGTCTGGTAGTGTGTATGTGTGGATCGGCACCATTAAGGACCAATCGGGTATCACAAAATGCAAGACTAAACGATGACACGTTCGAAATTGACACAAGGGTAAAGATACGGTAAAACCGACATTGTCGAGTGGGAGTGGAACACCGGCTAAGGTGGATTGGTTGGAGAGGCCTTTCGGAAAATCAACCGATGAGATCGGTGATAGCAAGGTTGATCGGTCAGAAACTGATTCGGGAATGGTCGATCAGACGGCATATTGGAATACATGGGAACTGTTAACTTCTGTGGTTAGGCAATGGAAGGTAAGGAAAGCTTCAGAGGAGTGGGAGTTTGCCCTGAATGACGAGGTATTGTTCTTATAAGCCAACACTTTTGTGTTGGAGAAGTTGACAGGTTTTGTCATTTCGGTTAAGTTAGGGCTTGGGCATGCCCTAACTTGGTTCACCAGATGATTTGATGAATGTGGACTTTCGAGGGTGGGCACTAACCTCAAATATCGGAGGCGAGAGTTGTTTAACTCTCAAAGGGCATCATATCGATGCATAAGTATTGGGCGGACTACCTAAAAAGATTAATGGATCACCCAACTTCAAGTGGGAGATTGTTAGGAATGGAGATTGAGTGATAGTTGAATGACTCGATGGTGAGAGACAGACCGGGGAAAACCTAATATGAAACGGTGATGTTGATCGGCTTGATTGGTCTTGTTGACCGTTCAAGGATATCAATCGGACGATTGTGATGAGTCTATTTAATAGGGTTAGATTAAACTTGGATATGGATTCAAGAGTATTGAAGGGGAATATCTTTCCTTAATTGACCCATGAAATATATGAAATAAGATATTGAGATATATCTTATTAGTTGCATATATGGAAGAATATATTGAGATATATTTTGTTGATTACATATATATGGAAGAAGATATGAAGATATATTCTTGTGATATATATGGAAGAATATATGCAAATATATCTTGTTAACTAGATATATGAAAGATGCCGTCAAAAATATGGAAATATAATATTATAGAATATTTGGTAGAATATTTCATAGATTACATACGATAGAATATTCGGATAACGAGAATTTATTTCTTTTTTGAAGGAGGGAATTTTCCCAACAACATCATCATCCATCTTGTAATCAAATAATGATAAGCTTCCAACCATAAATACATATAGACATATTCAGATAGATCTCCTTCTGAAAAACCATAAGGTTGTTTCATATTGATGGGAACCGAGGGACTTGGTATGACGTAAAGGTCGCAACACATATAAGATAGTCGGCCCATTATGAGATTAAAGTCCAGTCGAATTGAGACTACCCAAGACCGGCCCACTCAAGAACTGCCATCGTTAAAAAATATTAAGTATTGGATCGGACACCAGGACATCAGATTGGTCCCCGCAACGTGGAAGCTTCCTTCGACGTGGAATTTGACTTATTCAAAAGGAAGTTACGGCCGTAATGGTCTATGCGCGTATTGTGGCGAATTAATGGGATTGGTAAATTAAAGAAGATTTGACGTATTCCGTTGATATTTAATAACGGATTGGAGCAAAATCAGGAGAGAAAGTAGGCAATAACTCCTATATAAGGGGAAAAGTTACAAGATCTAAGATTCATAATGTTCTCCACTTCTAGGCCGATTTTCTGATCATAACACCATTTTGCTTTTTCTCCACGTTATTTAAATTGTTGTTCTTCCCATTGTCCCAATTACCGATGTATCATCTTCATCTTTATTGAATTTGTCGCAGAGGATTCCCTCTAGACAGTGTGGGTTTTTCCCTTTTATATGGGGTTTTTCACGTTAAATCGACTTTCATTCGTCTCTTTATTCTTTTAAAGTTGTCTCCACAAACAACAAAACTAACAACTGGATCTTGATCATTTATTACGATTAGAATCCAGTAACTGTTGATACCCCTAAAAAGTAACACATATATAATTCTTCTGCCAATTCACCATGCAAAATTCACATTTTCAATTCTTCTTATTCTTTATCTTGCTTTGTCTCATGTCGGCAATGGTATTATCATATTTAGGAGAGGATGCAATAACCGGAGCAATATTAAAATGAAATCATCTTTTATCAAAATTCACATTAGTAGAAACATATATTTTCCTACCTAAAAATTCATTTTCTAAAGCCTTAGGAGATAACTTGTCACGTAATACTAGGACAATATGGACATATGCAGCACTACCCGAAGTTCGAATAAAAAAATAATAAAATGATTGAAAAAATAAACATCAATATTGACGTATGTAATCCATTGATCAAGAAAACTGAAAGAGTTTGTGAAGGAGAATTACACACAAATGTATGCGGATTATGCTGAAAAACTGAAATTTGCAGCCAATAGATGCTGAAAAATCACAAAAACGCAGCAAAATCGAAAGCTAAGAAACTAATGAAAAGACTTCACTTTCACTAACCAAAAACATAGTTTTATACAACGAAAATAAACAAACGCACGAATTGCAAGAACACCACGATCAAAGTAGTGGGTAAAGAGAAGATGAGACAAAGTCTTCATCCAAAAAACAAGAAAAACGCATAAGAATGAATGCAATAAAAGTGATAGTTATTTGGGCATGATAATGGGTTATAATAGGTCAAATAGAGGAAGCCGAACAACATTAATTAGGTCCAACAAAAACACCAGTGTGATATGCTTCTCACCATAAGTATTTTGGCCAATGACCATGAATCATAATAGCAAGAACACTGTCATTCAAGTGGAGGATTCGCCGTGAATACCATGTTTCGCCAAATATTGACAAAAATATGTTGAATTGCTCACCACTCTAATCGTCGGCTCTTTTGCATAAATGTCCACCGTAAAAATGTACTTTTACCAAAATATTCATCTACTCTTTAACATCACACCCCAAAGAATACTTAGATTGGTATTTTGGCGAAAACATAATTTTGCAGTAGGCAATTGTGCAAAACAGACAAGAGTTGTAATACGAGAGAGGAGTTGACTTTCAACAAGAGTATGAAATTGACAAAACATTGGAAAAGCATCAAACTTATACTTAAGAAAATAAATCCAAGTGTGTCGGGTAAAATCATCAACAAATATAATATTATATCGGGAACGAGATAAATATAGACAAGGTGTAAACCCCCTTACGTCTAAATGAAAAAGTTGCGACGGATGTGGGTTACTGATTCCTAAATGAGGAAAAAATGTCGTTTTGTATGTTTGGCTAAATCACAAGATGAGAAATGAAAACAAGAATCAAAATATGAGACTTTACTGAAAGATAATAATTTTTTTTACTAAGTGTTGTAGCAAATTGAACCCATAATGTCCAAGTTAGAACATGAGAGAGTGTAAATGTACATCGGCCTTGAATTTAGAAACTAATATAAATGGATTAAAGATTAAAATGAGCTAGGGAGAAGGACTATTCGATTTAAGATTAAGTGACCTATAAGAGTATGAAACCGCACACTAATAACATAAACGATTCCGTTTAATTAGGATTTAATCAAATCTTTTAAATGTGTGATTTCCTCTCTTTAATCCGTTCGTTCACGCTCTCCCATTATAATTTCGGTCAAACTCTATAATTCTATCTTTGTATTGGAGTTCTTGTTGCGTAACAAGAACTCCGAAAAAAATGCTCATGAGATCCTACAAAATCCTTCACCGATCTTCCGCAAAAACTCCTTTTTTTACCTACCTTTCTTCTTCGGATTATTTTTTTCCTCCGTTTTTCACAAACCAAAAAAAACCTAGCATTTTTCATTATTGAGATTAAAAAATCCGTATCTTTCTACATCTTATTTTCCAAATTTCTTATCTCAATCACACAAAAATTAATCTCGTTTTACGTAATTGTTAATGAGATTCTACAAATTTCCATACCAAAGTTTCATCCTCTTGAAACAAACCTCTCAAATCCGAATACACAAAACCAACCCAATATCATAAAATTAGGAGATCAAATTTTGTCCGCAAACCCAAATCGCACACCAATATCACTTCATCCACAAACCAATCATACTTCAAACTCTTGAATCAACAAGGTAATCACAAAGAATCTCTTATTCTACGGCAAACTTCACCTCCACCACGGCCTCGTTTGAGGGAGAATAATAACGGAAACGATTCCGTTTAATTAGGAATGGATCGAGTCAAATATCTAATTACCAAAGATGAAGATGATTTTAAATAAATTAATAAAAATATTAAATGTTTAGATATTTTCTTTTTCTATAAATAATATATAGTTTTCATTTTGTATTATTTTGAATATGACTATTATATCGATTCTCATCAATAAACATTTCCTTCTCCATTTATCGTTTTTCATCTCGCTTCATTCAAGTTCTACATGGGTTCTTTTTGACGGGAAGCACCCGATACATTCAATATATTGCTTTATCCCCAATATGTGAGTGATTTAATAGAGTCATTTACGTATTTACTAATTAATATGTTATACTTTTGAACTTGTGATTGTAAGAAACATTAACAAAACGTGTGATTGTATGTAAACATTGTATTTTTACATGGTTTTAGGATTTGAACAATTTCTTAAAATTGAAACTTTTAATAACATTGACAAAAATGTTATACAAAACATTGAAAAAATGTATTTTTTTATAAATATACATTAAATTTGAACAATATCATAAAATTGTTGGCCACAATTACATAATTTTTAACTTCAATTGGCAATATTCCAAACTTTAATGGTCANGTAACAAGAACTCCGAAAAAAATGCTCATGAGATCCTACAAAATCCTTCACCGATCTTACGCAAAAACTCTTTTTTTACCTACCTTTCTTCTTCGGATTATTTTTTCCTCCATTTTTCACAACCCAAAAAAAACCTAGCATTTTTCATTATTGAGATTCAAAAATCCGTATCTTTCTATATCTTATTTTCCAAACTTTCTTATCTCAATCACACAAAAATTAATCTCGTTTTGGGTAATTGTTAATGAGATTCTACAAATTTCCGCACCAAAGTTTCATCTTCTTGAAACAAACCTCTCAAATCCGAATACACAAAACCAATCCAATATCATAAAATTAGGAGATCAAATTTCTTCCGCAAACCCAAATCACGCACCAATATCACTTCATCCACAAACCAATCATACTTCAAACTGTTGAATCAACAAAGTAATCACAAAGAATCTCTCATTCTACGGTAAACTCCAACTCCACCATGGCCTCGTTTGAAGGAGAATAATAACGGAAACGATTCCATTTAATTAGGAGTGGATCGAATATAATATCTAATTACCAAAGATGAAGATGATTTTAAATAAATTAATAAAAATATTCAATGTTTAGATATTTTCTTTTTCTATACAATCAGATTTTTTATTAACATTGGGCAAAAATTGCCCTTAATTTTCATGTGATCAAACATGACTTTGAAAGTCAACATATTTTTTGTTACATTTTGTTGTGAATTTCATATAACCAACCAAGTGCATATGTTTCTATTTGAAATGCCACCTCTTCCTCCTCCAACTGCACCACTCCACCTCCTCCACCGGCACATCCTCCTCCTCCACACCCTCCGCCTCCTCCTCCACCACCACCACACCCTCCGCTTCTTCCTCCACCACCGTCGCCTCTTCCACACGCTCCGCCTCCACCACTGTCTCCAAAACCACCACCATCTCCTCCTCCTCCTCCACATCCACTTGAGCAGATCCCTAATATTGTGATACTTCAACTCAATGTGCTTCGTCCTAGCATGAAATACCGGATTCTTCGCCAAACAAATGGCACTCTAACTATTACTGTACAAAGTCAGCAGATCGGTCCCTTTACCGATCTCAATTAGGAAATTCTAGAGCCACACCACCTCCTTTCCTGCTTCCGAAATCGCAACATACTCTGCCTCAGTGGAGGAAAGTGAGGTACACTTTTGCAACTTCGACTTCCAACTAGCAGTTGTACCGCTAACAGTAAATACATACCCCGATGTACTTTTCTGATCGTCCAGATCTCCTCCAAGGTCGGCGTCTACGTACCCAGTTAGTTCGATCGGTCCCCTTCTAAAACACAGCTTCCGCCCTGATGTCCCTTTGAGGTATCGTAGCAACCATAGCACTGCTTCCCAATGCTCTTTCCCAGGGTTCGACATGAACCTACTCACGACTCCCACTTCATGTGCAATATCAGGCCTCGTACAGACCATTGCATACATCAAAATTCCGACCGCTGAAGAGTAGGCCACATTCTTCATCTCTTCGTCCTCCTGGTCGGTCCTCGGCGCATGCTCCTTTGAGAGTTTCATGTGTGCTCCCAAAGATGTTTTAGTAACCATCAAGTCTCCCACTTGATACCGATCAATCACTTTTTCAATATACTTTTCATGAGACAAGGTAAGTGTACCCTTCTGCAGATCTCTCTAGATTCTCATTCCTAGAATCTGCTTGACCGGTCCCAGATCCTTCATCTTGAATGCTTCGGACTACTCGCGCTTGACTTGTTTTATCTCCTCCATGTCACCCCCTACGATCAACATGTCATCGACATACAATAGAAGGATTACGTATGTCCCTTTGCCTCATTGGAGATAACAATAGTTGTCTGTCTCGAATCTTTTGAATCCTCGTTCGGTCATTAAGGAATCAAACTTCAAGTACCATTGCCGAGGAACTTGTTTCAATCCATACAAGCTCTTTACCAATTTGCAGACTAGATTCTCTTTTCCATGCGCCATAAACCCCTCGGGTTGTGTCATGTAAATCTCTTCCTCCAAGTCCCCATGAATGAACTGCCGTCTTCACATCCATCTGCTCAAGATGGAGATTCTCCGCAGCCACTATACTCAAAATCACCCTGATCGTCGTCATCTTGACGACCGCTGAGAATACTTCGGCATAGTCAATTCGCTTCTTCTGCAAGAATAATTTGACCACTAGTTTCGCCTTGTAACGTTTGGACCCATCTATTGAGTAAGGCCCGAAGTCCCCTAGGCAATTATGTCAAGACTCAAGTTTGTTCTTTGACAAGGACGTCATTTCGTCCTCCATACAAGCTCCCACTTTTCCTGCTCACAAGACTCAACAGCCTCTCGGAAATTATCTGGCTCGCCATCATCAGTCAGCAATGTATGATACATTGTAGGAGTGTAACGATCGGGTGATCTCCTCTCCCTAGTTGACCGCCTCAACACAGGAGTGACTTGTTCGACATTTTCATCTGTCACCTGGTCCTCATTCTGATGATCGGAATCGGACTGATCAGACTGAGATTCTGACTCCTCGTCAGAAGTGATACCGATCGGCTCATCCGGTCGGTCCGGAGGTCCACTGCTCCCACTTGATGGTATCACCACTATCACCTCGGAAGACTTCTCCTTAGCCTTTGTGATAGTATCCTTATAAAGTTGATCTTCAGTGAATTTCGCATCGACCGATCTAATTATTTTCCTCCCTTCAGTCGAGAACCGGTAACCAAAATAATTAATCCCATAACCAACGAAAATAGTCTTTACAGCTTTAGCATCAAGTTTATCCCTCTTCTCAGGGTCTATGTGGACATACGCAATGCAACCGAACACTTTGAGATGATCCAGCTTCACCTCCTTCCCAGTCAACTTCTCCTCGGGCAACTCGCAATCCAGTGGTACCGATTTACTCTGATTGATCATGTATGCTGCCGTGCTCACAGCATCCGCCCAGAAGGTCTTTGGTAGACCAGCGTATAATCTCATTGATCGGGCAAGCTCATTCAACGTTCGGTTTATTCATTCGGCAACTATATTCTACCTTGGCTTGTTCGGGACCGATCGCTCCAGCTTAATACCGTTCGCCAATAGTAATCTCTAAACTCCTCCTCGTCATACTCTCCTCCATTGTCTAATTTCAGACACTTCAACTTGGTTCCCGCCTCGAGCTCCACCTCTGCTTTCCACCTCTTGAATGTCTGGAACACATCATATTTCTTCTTTAGAAAATAGACCTATACCTTACGGGTACAGTCGTCAATGAAGGTGACGTAGTACTTCAAGCCTCAAACGGACTCGACCGGTGCCATACCCCACACATCGGTATGCACGAATTCCAGTTTGCTGGTTTTCCGATCCCGCTTCACCTTCGTAAAGGTTACTCTCCTCTGCTTGCCGAGCACACAATCTTCACAGAACCCAACCTCTTTGTCCTCAAAGGTTGGTAATAAGCTTTTCCGGGCCATGATCTTCATGCCATTCTCACTCATGTGGCCAAGACGATCGTGCCACATCTTCATCAACCTCCTTCGGTCTTCCGTGGATCGGCCCTCATGGGACCGATCGGTCTCCAGTGTAGTGAGAGTGGATCGGTCCCCATTTGCCCCGATCGGTTTCTCCACGTACAAAGTTCCCGACTTGATTCCTTTAGCAATGACCAAAGCCCCTTTGGTCACTCTCCATCGACCACTCCCGAAAGACGTTCGGTACCCCTTGGAATCCAACTGTCCGACCGATATCAGATTCTTACTCAGTCCGGGTATATACATCATATCCTCCAAGGTATAACAGTAACCATTTGAGGATCGAATCGGTATATCACCCCGACCTGTGATCTCCAGGAACTTCCCATCGGCAAGATAAACCTTCACGAAATTCTCTACTTTGAAAGACTTAAACAACATCTGGTTAAAACAGGAGTGAAAGGATCCACTTGAGTCAACCACCCATGACTCCACTGGACTCTCGAGACAGAGTACAAGTGCATCGTCAGATTCAGCCGCTACCGATGCTGAATTCTCCTACTTCTTCGGCTCCTTGCATTCCCTGTGTAAGTGTCCCTTCTTCCCGCAATTCCATCAATCGGGCTCCCCCCGATTCTTCTACTTTCCTCGATTCTTCGATCGGGCCCTGCTCTCGCCATTCTGCCCTCAGTTATTCCTCCGACCCCAGGAAGAATCAGCCACCAATGCATTACTTTTGGTATCCCCTTATGCTTCCGTCTCAATTCTTCACTAATGAGTCGAGCCCGCACATTATCAAAATTGAGTTTCCCTGGTTGACTACTGATAATATCAACCGTCGTCGACCAGCTTTCAGGCATGGTACCAAGAACGGCAACGACCTGCGTGTCATCATCCATGACATAACCAGCCAGCGACAACTAGTTGGTAAGATTGCAGAAATCCTTCAGATGTTCTGCAACGGAGGCACCATCTCCCATCGTCATGGTATACAACTGCAATGTCAAGAGCACACGATATGTCGATGATGGCCACTCGTACATATCGGACAGCGCCTTCATCATACCGTGCGTCGTCGTATGTTTGTTGTAGTTAAACGCCACCTTCTTCGACAACAATAGTTGAACGATCGCCAACGCCTTGCGATCCAATTTCTGCCAATCCGCATCCTCCATCTTTGCCGGCTTCTTTTCTTCTAACGCTTCCCCTAGATCATTCCGATAAAGGGTATTACGGATTTGCATTTTCCAATAGGCAAAATCAGATCCGTTAAACATCCTTAGGCTTCCCTTATCATCACCCATCGCCGATTGCACCACTACCACCCCACAGCCACCACCAATTGTTGAGGATTAAACACGTGTGCGAATAATCTCGATAGCATAAGTAGAACCTGAGAATTAAAGCAAAGAGAAAACAATGACACGAGAAATTAACGTGGAAACCCAGAAACGGAAAAAACCACGTGACCGGCAGAAACGGCTAAATTCACTATCACTTGAGAAGATTACAACACACACACACGAAGAGGAAAACTCGGAATACAAGAGTATTGAAGTACATGGCAATGAACCTTAAAACCCCTTTATATAGATGAGGTGGTTGAGATATTAAGGTAACAAACAAATATTCTTAATATTTGATCATATCTCCATATATGATTATCCATAATCAAATCATATATATGCGTCCATATATATAGATTTGATATGATATTATTTCCTTCAATATCTCCTTCCATAACTGGCAATATCTTTGATCAGTGGGCTCCACCATATCTCAGTTCGGTCCTCGACCGATTGCCTCCATCTCATATCTTCAGATCACATGCTTCGGTTCACTACCGATTGCTTCGGTCTCTTTATCGCATTCGGTATTGCGTACTTCGGTCCTAAACCGATCGGTACCAATACCGACCATCCCGTCTTCCATGTGTGCCCCGATCGACCACATTGCTAATCGTCATCCAAGTGTGACCGATCGATACTAATACCGATCTCCACATTTAACATAAGCAACCAAAAATTATGAATGGAAACTGATCCATTATTGGTTCTTCCATTAACAGGGTTTCCTTATAAATAAGTATGAAAACTAAGCTTCGCGTCATGCAAATTTGAATTCTTATTCCATGCAAAATTAAACTAATTGTGACATTGCCCTATTTCATCGGTTTACTTCTAGGGTTCAACTAATGCTATCTTATAGTTAGTAATGAGATCAATTCTGTGCAATTTTTTAGAGTTCAAGGATAATTTCAAAGTATATTTCATATGTTCAACAATTTTCATTCATCCATCCATGCAGCACCACCATGGCGTTTGTCGTAATGCAACGTGGACCATGATTAGCCAATAACTATGGATGCAAGGAGAATCCCTTAAAATACCACCAATTTGGGAGTGCATGTAAAATACCACCAATCTCGACTGTGTACGTTGAATATAAATTTTGAGGCAAATCTCTTTAGCAAATGGAAACTCGTTATAAAAGTAATAAAATTGAATTTTATATCTAATTGGGCCGGAAATTGACAGCCCATGAAAAATCGACATAAGCTATAGCGAGCCCGACATTTGCGATTTTCTGCCAGCTCTATTGCTCCGCTAACTTTCCCGGTTGCTGCCCATCGCTCCACCAAAGTCCCTAGTTGCTACCCATTGCTCCACCGTTGTCACAGCCCCACGGCGGTATTTATTTTTTAAGCTGCCAGCTACCCGGTTGAAGCCCATAACAATCAGGTAACTATTATTTTTTTTAAAAAAAATTAAGAGTCCACTTGTGTCTAATTAGATTAGTTACGATTTTACTAGTTATGATTTTGATAAAACATGTGTTGGAGGATTTGCTTAAAACAACACAAGTAAGTCTTCTAACTTTATGTTTCTACCTGTACATGTGAAGTGTTTGATGAAATGTCTGAATGAGAGGAGAATTACTTTTCTTTATTGATGGAGATGATAAAACTATGTTTACATGAGCATAAAGCTTTATTTATGCATTCATATACCAGTTGTACTGTTTGTTCTTATCTAGATGTAACTAACTTGTTATTCTTATCTATTTGAAACTGCATAAATTAAGTTTATCTTTCAACACCCTCTCCTAAGCTTGAGTCTCCTTCAACACTCCTAGCAAACTTCTTAGCATCATAATTGTATCCATCTTTAATGGTTTAGTGAAAATGTATGCTCTTTGATATTGGCTTTTCACATAGATCAATTCAACCTCTTTGTTTCCAACACAATCTCTTATGAAATGAAATCTGGTTCCAATATGCTTACTTCTTTCATGAAACACGGGATTTTTTCCCAAAGCTATAGCTGACTTGTTGTCTATCATAATCTTTGTTGGATTGATATGATTGTAACCAATATCATTCAAGATGTACCTTAACCAAATTCTATGGTATACACATGCATTAGCATCCACATATTCAGCTTCACATGAAGATAATGTGACTATTGGCTGCTTCTTTGACATCCATGTGAAAGCCGAATCTCCTATAAAATACACAAAACCAGTTGTGCTTTTAGAATCATCAACACTACCAGTCCAATCGCTATCACTAAAACATATGAGTTCAAAGTTTCCTCCATTCCCATACCAAATTCCGAAATTTGTTGTTCCCATTATATATCTTAGAATTCTTTTTACTGTCTTCATGTGTGAACTTGTAGGAGCCTCCATAAATCTACTCACCAAACCAACACTAAAAAGAATGTCCGATCTTGTACAAGTTAAATACCGTAAACTTCCAACAATGCTCTTAAATATAGTAGCATCAACTTGTAAAGTTCCATCATTCTTTTCCATCTTGATTCTAAATTCTATAGGTGTGCTAACAACCTTAGTATCCTTCGTGCCAATTTTTATAGAATCTCATTTGCAAATCTTTTTTGAGAAATAAAGTATCCCTCTTTCCTTTGTTTAACTTCAATACCCAAATAATAGGCCATTAAACCAACTGTCATCTCAAACTCCTTCTTCATCTCTACTTTGAATCTTTCAAGTAAGGTAGAGTTGATGCCCGTTAATATTAAATCGTCCATATAAAGACAAATAATGAAAATGTCTTTATTGTGAACTTTCGCATACAAAGAATGTTCATGAAGACATCTTTTGAACCTCTTTTCTTGAAAATATTTGTCGATCCTCATATTCCATGTTCTTGGAGCTTGTTTTAATCCATAAAGAGCCTTCATAATTTCAGAAATTGATTTTCATGTTCTTTGACCATATATCCCTTTGGTTGCTCAGTGAACACCTATTGTTCTAACCATCCATTTAAAAATGATGATTTCACGTTCATATGATGGATTTCCCATCCATTATGGGCTACTATTGAAATAATCAGCCAAACAGTTTCTAACCTTGCAACCGGGGCAAAAACTTGATCATTATCTATCCATTCCTTTTATTTGTAACGTTTCACAACCAACCGAGCTTTAAATCTCTCAATCTTTCCTTTCAAATTTATCTTTTTCTTTTAGATCCACTTAACTCCAATGATTTCTTTCCCAAATGGTTTATCTACAAGTTGCCAAGTATTGTTCCTTATAATTGCATCAATTTCTTCATTCATAGCACTCATACATTCCTTGTGTTTTACTGCATCTTCGAAATTCAACTGCTCAGTGTCTATCATTAGACAAAAATTAGAGTAACTATCAGCTTCATCTTCTAGTTTCATAGGTATTGCTCTTGTATAAATATCAAGAAAATCTTTTTTCCCTTGAGGACCAATGTGAGAACCCGAAGTAGTAGGAGATCAATTTCTTCTCCAAATTGAGTTGGTGATGTAATATCATTAGTAGATATATGAAATTCTAGTGGGTTTCATTGCTGTTCCAAATCAGAATTTTCATCTTCAAATAGAATCGAATTTATCCCAACATGATAGTATGGCTCAAACTCGTCTTTAAGCTTATTCCAATCCCAACCAAGCGATTCCTCAAACTTTACATCTCTACTCACGACCACTTTCCTTTCGAGAGGATTATATAACCTATATCCTTTCGAATTCTGATCATAACCCACAAAAACCATCTCTTGAGTTTTATAATCAAGCTTTGAGAGTTTTTCATCTGGAATATGCATGTATGCCAAATATCCAAAGACTTTCAAATGAGATATCTTTGGTTTAACTAAACTCCAAGTCTCTTGTGGAGTTAGTTTATTCACACTTCTCGTATGACTTCTATTCATCAAATAAACAGCATAAAGCACCGCATCAGTCCAAAATTCCTTTGGCATACTCTTGCTCTTTAGCATGCTTCTTACCATACTTAAGATCACCATATTTCTTCTTTCAACCACCCCGTTTTGTTGGGGTCTTCTTGGTAAAGTCAAGGACCTCCGTAGACCTATTTCCTCACAAAAACGTTCAAAGTTATTGGAAGTAAATTCTCCTCCACGATCTGTCCTTAAAGCCTTAATCTGAAATCCGCTTTGTCTCTCCACCATAACTTGAAACTTCTTAAATGAATCAAACACCTCTGATTTTTGCTTTAAGAAATAAATCCAACATTTCCTAGAAAAGTCATCAACAAATAGTATGAAATATGCATTCCGTCCCAACGAACTAGGTTTAATTGGTCCACATACATCTCCATGAACCAATTCCAGTGGTTGTTTGGCTCTTGATAACATCACTTTTGGAATTATATCCCTAGTTTGCTTTCCCGCTAAACAGCCCGAACATAGGAGATTTGGTTGGGAAATGTTTGGTAGTCCGATCACCAACTCTTTCCTACTCATGTCACTCAAACTATCAAAGTTTAAGTATCCAAAGCGAAGATGCCATATCCATGAATCATTCTCATAAGAAAGAGATAAGCAAACTGGATGATCACACTTAGGTTGTAATTTAAACATTCTGTTTTGTCCCATTTGAACATTGCTCAATAGACTTTGACTCTCATCTTTTACAATCAGCGTCTTGCCTGAAAATTGGAATTCGTATCCCATTTCCAGCATTTGTCCCAAGCTAAGAATCTTGCTTTTTAGTTCCGAAACATATAAAATATCTTAAATAATCTTGTGACTCCCATTCTTTAATTGAAACAAGATAGAACATTTGCCTTTAATCTGAATTTTAGAAGCATCTCCAAAACTCACACATCCTCCATGACTATCATCAATTTCAGCGAACAATTTCTTGCTACCACACATGTGATGCTTGCTCTCGAATCAATATAGCCGCCATCTCCAGCATCTAATTCTTCTTTCCCGGCCATTAGTAAGACTAGATTTTCAGCATCTTGAGGAGTCTCAACAAAATTAGATTGCTCCTCGTTATTATGTTTGCATTCCCATACATAATGACCATATTTATGGCAACTATAACATTCCACTTGAGATTTATCTACCTTCCCACGAGAATCCGATCTCCAATTGCTCCTTCCCCTTCCTTGTCAGCATCCTCACCCTCGTTGGTTAAATCATTGTTCTTGTTGTTCATTTGATTGAGAAAATGAGCGGCCATGACCGCGTCTTCTTCCAAATCCGCGACTCCTTCCATGACCTCGGAAAAACTTGTTTTTCTTATCATTTTTGCCGCTGGTCGAGGCTTTTAATTGGAGAACACGTTCAACACTTTCATCTTTTCTCATAGGCTTCTAGGGAACCGGTTAACTCATCCAATGACATTTCTCCAATGTCATTTGCTTCTTCAATTGCCACATCAACGAAGTCAAACGTCAATTCCAGCGATCTCAAGACTTTCTCGACGATCCTAGAATCCTCCATTTTCTCACCACATCTATTCATTTGATTTGTGATGGTTTGTACTCTCGTTATATATTCTGAAATCTGTTCTCCTTGCTTCTGTTTAAGGCCTTCAAACTCTCTTCTTAAGGTTTGAAGTCTTACATTCTTTACACGATCAACGCCTTGAAATGAAGTTTTTAACATATCCCATGCTTGTTTTGCTGTTTTGGCTGTTGCGACTTTTTCAAATAACTTATCATCTAATGCTTGATAGATTAGAGACAAAGCTTTCTTGTCCTTTTTCTGATTTGCTTCCGAGGCTGTAATTTCAGTGGTCACTACATCCAAACATTCATAATCACCAAGTAATGCTTGCATTCTTAAACACCAATTGTCATAATTTTCTTTTATCAACATAGGAACAGGAAGGTTGCAGCCGTTAGACATATCTGGATCAACTAATGTGATGCTCCGTTACCACTATGTTGGAGGATTTGCTTAAAACAACATAAGTAAGTCTTCTAACTTTTATATTTCTGTCTGTGCATGTGAAGTGTTTGATGAAATGTCTGAATGAGAGCATAATAAAATTTGCAGAATTGCTTTTCTTTATTGATGGAGATGATAAAACTATGTTTACATGAACATGATGCTTTATTTATACATTCATATAGCAGTTGCATTGCTTATTCTTATCTAGATGTAACTAACTTGTTATTCTTATCTATTTGAAAATGTTTTGAAACTGCATAAACCAAGCTTATCTTTCAACAACATGTTGGGGGAATTTCTCTTTTGACCGTGCTATTGAACCGAATGGTTTCAGGAATTGCTCCTGTTGCATATGCGAGCAGGTGAACCAGAACAAGTTACTCTTGTTATTCTAGCAAAGTGAACTCAGAGCAAAGGGCATCAACCAAGGGGACTTTGGCGGAGCAATGGGCAGCAACCAGGAGAATTGGTAGAGAAATGAGCAGAAAATTGAAATTCGGGTTGAGAGAAAATCGCGATTAGGAAGATAACGGGTACGTTTGGAACATCGTTTGGCAAATAGCGGTGAGGTGAGATGATTGTATTGTGCTGTGAGGTGAACTGATCGTAATTTTAAAAAACTGTTTTTGAAACAGCGGTGCAGTGATCGTGATGTCATAAAATTACTTTTTTGCCCTTATTTTTAAATAATTGTTTATAACTTTAAAATTATATTTCATATTATTTTATGATAAATTTGTTATTTCAAAACTAAATTTTTAATTGTTATATATATATTTTATAGTTTGAACACGTAATTGATAGAATATAAGTAGTTATTGATCAATTTTATTTTTTAAAAAAAATAAACTATAATTTATCAAGGGTAAAATTGATATTTGGCAGGTACGTTCTGGTGGCCATTGAGTTAACCCAACTGTGAACTCACCGCTATTTTCTGCGGTCACACGAACGCAGTTATTAATGATGTTTGGTAAAAATAGAATACAACTATGGTATGTTCACTGCACCGGACGGTGGACTGGGTTTACAAACATCACCAACGTCGCATAACTGTGGGGCTCACCATAGCTTATGTCGATTTTGCGCAATTTTATTAGTGTATAGCGAGTCTCTATTGGCTAAAGAGATTTGCCCCAAAATTATCATTCAACATAACCAGTGGTATTTTTCATGCTCACTTCCGAATTGGTGGTATTTCACGGGATTTCTCATGGATGCAAAGCGTTAGTTAGTCAAATCTTCATGATTTGAGAAGACTTGGTAATTTAATGGGTTTATTTTATATCAAATATGAGGTATAGTGTGTTAAAGTCATTATTGATGACTTATTTTCGTAATTTTAGTAAATTTGACATCAATGTTTAAACGAAAGATTTAGTCATTAAATATTAACATTTTTGGTAAATTTAACAACTCATATCTCTAAAATGACAAAATCGATCGTCATAATTTTAGCAATATCAATCCTCGTAGTTCACACATAGTAACAAATCTAATTCTCAATTTGTTAATTTGACAAAATTAGTTCCTAATTTTTATGATTGCGTTCTCGTTAGAGCGCTAGAAGAATATTTGAGTCCTCTTTCGTTCATTTAGCCCCCTTACCTCACTTTGCCTAAGGAAGCTCCTAGTTCTAGATGCCTTCTCATTTTGAAGCCAAGTCGGTTCGAAGCATGTTTCTAAAGATCGTTGCTTCGCTTGTGAAGGTTGTGTTTCATTGAGTTCTTTACAAATCACGTAGTTGCCGTCGTTGGTTGGGTGAGGCTAGACTTGTAGTTTATGGTTGGTTCGTTTGTTGTTGCGTTAGTAAGATTAAGAGGGTTCTGGCTATATCGTGTTAGAATCGATCGACAATTGACAAGGATTGACCGACTTCATGAAATGAAGATCGATATAGTTGAGTGACGATTGATATGAGACTTGACAATCAACATAAGGATGACGCTCGGTTCCAAAATTTAGACTTGAAAGCGAGAGAGCTTCGGTATGGTTTTTCAACCGAAGGGGATACACTGGAGGGGGTCGATAAAGGAGTAAGTGAGATTTAACCTAAAGCCCACACATTATATATATGGTGTGAGCTGCACTTAATGCAGTATCATGAGAACAAAATTTGGATTATCAGAAATAGCATAGTGAGATCACATGAGAACAAAGGTTGTAAAATGTTTTGTAGAATTTTATGAGTTATTGATTTGTTTAAGTTGCATAAGAACTCGATGGTTATTATGGCTATAAACCGGTGGTTATTTTGTGATAGTGGATTGACTAGTGGTGGTTTGTGGTTTTCTTCTGGCACTCGGATTCTATGTAAAAATTGATATGTGTTTTATTCCATTCCATATCTTTTTTTGTTGTGAATGACCTTTGCCATATCGTACTCTTGGATTGGCATGTCTTTTGAGCCATTTATATTACTTCAGTTGGGCTACTATTAAATGAAGTCTAGAGGCTTGAAAGTGAATGTGCTTAAGTCCGTTAGCCCATAGTATAAATAATGAGCCTCGTTATTTGCTCAAGTTGTTTTCATTTTTTTCAGAACCGTGCCTCTTTGTTTTCTCTACTCCCTCTCAACTTTGAAACTGCTCTCTGCTTATTTTCTGAGATTAACATTTGCAGTTTCTTTGCGTTATTCTTGATGATTGGTTGAGTTTCTGTGCTAGAAACTCAACACTGAAACACAGATAGGACTTCTGCTCACTAAGTTGAGTTTGTACACTTTCTTGTCTGTTTTGTAACAGCCTAGTAACCTCTGGTTTGAGGTTGCGACCGTGTGACATCAGATCTATACTATTTTTAGTAGACTTTGTGGTTCTTTACCGAGAAGTTCTTGTGGCTTTTGGCTATAGAGACTTCTGTATGTGGTACTGGACGTGTTGAACATACATCATGGTTGAACTATTTCGGTAAGCCTCGTATCTGTTTTTTGTTTTTTTATTGATCTGTGTGCTAGTGTGCAGGCAAAAAATAAAAGAAACGGTTAAAATATTTGTGGTTATGTGGAACACAAATCTTTTAGACCCGAAACCCTTTTCATCGATTCTCGACCACTCGACATCCGTCATCGCGGCTAATTTATCCTTCTTTAGAGCATCTCCGAGATAATGGCGTCGTAGAGCTCCTTCAATCTACATATTCCAATACCGATAGTCATCGCCATCAAACATCTTCAAAATCGCTCGGTATTCTCCATCGCCACTAGCCGTTACCACCCCACATCCACCACAAATATTTGGGAAAATTGCCTCCATAGGAGAAAANGCCTCGTTATTTGCTCAAGTTGTTTTCATTTTTTTCAGAACCGTGCCTCTTTGTTTTCTCTACTCCCTCTCAACTTTGAAACTGCTCTCTGCTTATTTTCTGAGATTAACATTTGCAGTTTCTTTGCGTTATTCTTGATGATTGGTTGAGTTTCTGTGATAGAAACTCAACACTGAACACAGATAGGACTTCTGCTCACTAAGTTGAGTTTGTACACTTTCTTGTCTGTTTTGTAACAGCCTAGTAACCTCTGGTTTGAGGTTGCGACCGTGTGACATCAGATCTATCCTATTTTTAGTAGACTTTGTGGTTCTTTACCGTGAAGTTCTTGTGGCGTTTGGCTACAGAGACTTCTGTATGTGGTACTGGACGTGTTGAACATACATCATGGTTGAACGATTTCTGTAAGCCTCGTATCTGTTTTTTGTTTTTTTATTGATCTGCGTGCTAGTGTGCAGGCAAAAAATAAAAGAAACGGTTAAAATATTGGCGAATTTTGCAAAATCGCTCCCTGCACCAAATTCATTCGAAAAATATAACAGGTTGTATTTTCAATATAACAAGTTTTTCTAATTTATTTGCAATATAGCTTGTATTTGTATATTATTAATAAAAATAAATCAAATAATTAAATATTATATATATATTTTAATTAAAAATACATATTAAATTAAAATATAATATATTAATATCGAATTTAATACATAAATTAAACTAGTTTAACGAAAATAGTAAAAATTTGGTGAATTGAATTAAATTACGATTGAAAATATTGATAAAATATTATATCGAACGAATTATATAATACCGGATATTGACCGATATAGCAGTCAAACGCTTTGCATCGAAATATTTCTTTTTCATATTGATCGTTATGTAAAATATAATGTGGGTACCGTGTATTTTTGATATATCAGAAAAACCCGAGATCCGACCTAATAACAAGATACCAGGAGTTATCGGACAAAACAACAATGCCCCCAATAATTTCATATCGATCGATATGAAATTATATATTTTGAACTCGAGGAGTGTGACCGATATATCGTTCTATACCTGGCATTTCACGTTTCATTCGATATAATACTTTATCAATATTTTCAATCGTAATTTAATTCAATTTACCAAATTCTTACGATTTTCGTTAAACTATATTAAAATATATATTAAAATAAATATCAATATGTTAACATGGAATTTACTCTTACCAACGAGAATTTAATACATTTGCATTGTAAAATAAATTAAATTAGTTTATGAAAATTGTAAGAATTTGGTAAATTGAATTAAACTCCGATTGAAATATTGATAAAATATTATATAGAACGAAACGTGAAATACCGAGTATCGACTGATATCATACGCCTCAAATCGGAATATATATTTTCATATAGATTGATATGTGAAATATTGGGGGCATCGATGTAATTGTTTTGTCCGATAACTCCATGTATCTTGTTATTGGGTCGAATCTCGGGATATTCTGGGTCGGTCAAAAATACCCGGTACCCCTTTGTATTTTACATATCGATCAATATGAAAAATTTATATATTCCAATTCGGAGCGTATTATTGATATCTCGTTGATACCCGATATTTCACGTTTCGTTTGATATAATATTTTCAATCGTAATTTAATTCAATTTACCAAATTCTTACTATGTTCGTTAAACTAGTTTAATTTATTTTACAACATAAATGTATTAAATTCGATGTTAATATATTATATTTTAATTTGATATGTATTTTAAATTAAAATATATATGTAATATTTAATTATTTGATTTATTTTTATTAATAATATACAAATGCAAGCTATATTGCAAATAAATTAGAAAGACCGGTTATATTGCAAATAAATTACTGACACAAGCTATTTTACGAATGAATTTGGTGCACGGAGCCATTTTGCAAAATTGCCCTAAAATATTGTGGTTCTGTGGAACACAAATCTTTTAGACCCGAGAGCCTTTTCATCGATTCTCGACATCCGTCATCGCGGCTAATTTATCCTTCTTCAGAGCATCTCCGAGATAATGCCGTCGTAGAGTTCCTTCAATCTACATATTTCAATACCGATAGTCATCGCCATCAAACATCTTCAAAATCGCTCGGTATTTCCCATCGCCACTAGCCGTTACCACCCCACATCCACCACAAATTTTTGGGAAAATTGCCTCCATAGGAGAAAATAATTCTGTTATATGAGATCAGATCGATTAATGTGATAAGAACCAAACGTAAATGTAAAAAAGTAAATGACACAAAATTTAGCGTGGAAACTAAAAACCGGGAAAAACCACGTGACCGATAAACCTCGTTCAAGACTTACTATCACAAGAAAAATAGAGAAAAATATGTTACACTATTGATTGATTACAATTGTGTTCATGAGGCCTACTATTTTACGAATGTACTCACCAAAACCGGAAAAAATCACTTGACCGATGAGGACATTTTACGAATGTACTCATCAAAATAGAATTTTATGTAAACAAATCATATATTAATCCATCACATTTAATGCATTTTCTAATCCAATATCAACACCTAAGTTATCATAATTGGGTTACTTGGTGTGTAATTTAGTTGCAAAACTGGTATATCCAAAATTTCTGGTAATAAAAAAGTAATTTAGTTGATCATTTAATGACAACATATGTATAACATTTTGAATGTAAGTGCATTATTACCATGGTTGCATCCAAATTTGCATGACCACATACGAATTTTCATCTTTCAATGGCACATTGTCATTGTTATGTTACATAGTCTACAAAGCATATGAAACATAAACTAAGACTTTATTCTTAACGTCCTTGAATAAGTAAGCAAAAATAAATACATCTAATATTGTTCCCTTCGAATTATGAGCTTCGTAAACCTTTAATGGTGCGCCATTCGTAGTATTAGCTTCGTGAATATATTATATAACTCGCAATAAATTTATAGAAATTGACTTAAGTGTGTCTCTATTGTATTAGGAGGTCACCCTTCTTGTTGTGTCGTACTCCATAATATTTTCCACAAGTCAATTTCCTACTCCATGACAAAAGTGTATTCTCTCCAAAGAGAGAATATTTCATATTATCGGTTAAACAGAAAGGAAAATACTGGGAAGTAGAAAGCAAGCATAACTTTTTCTTGCTTCGTCGTCTCTGTCGCTTCTCCTATATGTTTTGCAGGTTGAGCGTGGATGGAGGAGATCTGAGCTGAATGAGACACGCATTCAAACTGGAAGGAATAACGTTGTTGAAGGAATGAAAGAAGCAAATGTGATTTTCATTCACGTGAGGAAACAGGCGCACAAGGCAGAAGAGTCGCGTTAAAGTCTCTTAAAACTGTTTATTAAACAAACTGCCAAAAACGACTTATTTAAGCCGTTCTGAAAGCAGTTTCACGAAAAAAAAAAGAACCAGACTTCATATTATCAATCTGAAATCAAGCAATCGAAGATCAAGCGAGTAATCAACCGAGATAGTGGGTGACAACACTATGATCAAGAGCCTTGAAGCAGCAAAGTAAGAGACAAAGCATTCAACAGACAACAAGCAGATCAATATCAGAGTTCATATGCTATATGTGTAATCTGTTCTGATTTCCTAGTAAATCGAAAATCAGTGAGTTATTGGATTGGATCGATATATCGATCCCGAGGTTTTTCTCCGAATTTACTCCGATTTCCTCGTAAAAATCTGTTTTCCAAAAATCAATCGAAAGTAATCAACAAGTGGCGGTCTGTTACCAATACTGTGATCAAAGTGAGATTGATAAGGGGGAGTTTTTCCCAACATTATCCACACGTTCTTTTTGTGGAATTGTGAGTCATTGGAATTCAATGAATTTATTTAATTTAATCATGTTATTTAAAAAATAAAAATATCATTAAGAGAAAGTCAACATAATAAATGGCCCCTTTAGGTTTCTTCCCCTTTGATCCAGCCTCTGCATTTAGGGTTCTAATTTGACACGGAATCAGAATTCAAATTCCCATGACGCGTTAAATAAACGAAGCTTAATCTTGAAACTTATTTATAAGGATGCCACTGTTAATGAAAAATCAATAAATGGATCAATTGCCAATTATAATTTTCAGTTGCTTCGGTGCTTTAGTAGCCTTTCTTATCCTCTTTACTCTCATAAGAAGCTGCATCGATCCACCGCAACCTTCCACTTTGCCGGTTCATAGGAGGAGGAGAAATGACGGCGGGATGATAATTCTAGGAGCTGGTGCTGGAGCTGGGATCGGGGCTGCCGCCACGTTCTCCGGCGATGGAGGTGCCGGTGGAGGGTGTGGAGGAGGGGGTGGAGGCGGTGGCGTTTGAAATGAATCAAAATCAAATACACGACAAAAAGTCAATAAAGACTCATGTTTGATCACGTAAAAAATATAGATTAGATCAAAAGAATACTATAAAGATTAAATTAATTCATGTAAAATAGCATTGTTTTTTAAAAGAAATACATAAGAACAATTTATATTTGAATCAATCCGATCCAATAGAAACTTTATATAATCTAATAAACATATAGCATAAAGCAATATGATTCAAGGTTTTGGAATATCGTAACCTTGTATTATATAGACCCGAAACCCTTTTCATCGATTCTCGACCACTCGACATCCGTCATCGCGGCTAATTTATCCTTCTTTAGAGCATCTCCGAGATAATGCCGTCGTAGAGCTCCTTCAATCTACATATTCCAATACCGATAGTCATCGCCATCAAACATCTTCAAAATCGCTCGGTATTCTCCATCGCCACTAGCCGTTACCACCCCACATCCACCACAAATTTTTGGGAAAATTGCCTCCATAGGATAAAATAATTCTGTTATCTGTGATTGGATCGATTAATGTGATAAGAACCAAACGTAAATGTAAAAAAGTAAAGGACACAAGATTTAGCGTAGAAACTAAAAACCGGGAAAAACCACGTGACTGATAAATCTCGTTCAAAACTCACTATCACAAGAAAAATAGAGAAAAATATGTTACACTATTGATTTGATTACAATTGTGTTCATGAGGCCTACTATTTTACGAATGTACTCACCAAAACCGGGAAAAATCACTTGACCGATGAGTACATTTTACGAATGTACTCATCAAAATAGAATTTTATGTAAACAAATCATATATTCATCCATCACATTTAATGCATCTTCTAATCCAATATCAACACCTAAGTTATCATAATTCGGTTACTTGGTGTGTAATTTAGTTGCAAAACTGGTATATCCGAAATTTCTGGTAATATAAAAGTAATTTAGTTGATCATTTAATGACAACATATGTATTACATTTTGAATGTAAGTGCATTATTACCATGGTTGCATCCAAATTTGCATGACCACATACAAATTTTCATCTTTCAATGGCACATTGTCATTGTTATGTTACATAGTCTACAAAGCATATGAAACATAAACTAAGACATTATTCTTAACGTCCTTGAATAAGTAAGCAAAAATAAATACATCTAATATTGTTCCCTTCGAATTATGAGCTTCGTAAACCTTTAATGGTTCGCCATTCGNGGTGGAGGTGGAGGCGGTGGCGTTTGAAATGAATCAAAATCAAATACACGACAAAAAGTCAATAAAGACTCATGCTTGATCACGTAAAAAAATATAGATTAGATCAAAAGAATACTATAAAGATTAAATTAATTCATGTAGAATAGCATTGTTTTTTTAAAGAAATACATAAGAGCAATTTATATTTGAATCAATCCGATCCAATAGAAACTTTATATAATCTGATAAACATATAGCATAAAGCAATATGATTCAAGTTTTTGGAATATCGTAACCTTATATTATATAGAATGTTGAAAAGGACATGAATGAATAATATTCATAAATTATATACAATAATCTATATTGTAACAATTAAATAATGAAAAATTATGAAATTTACAATATCAAGTATATATTGTTCTACTTGAAGAGGTTGAACAAGCACATAGTTGATATTACTTGAAGAATTATTAGTCAATGTAGTCTTGATCGATAATAGGGATGTAATCCGATGAACATTGTCAGATAACGGCGCCTTTAGTACAAAGGGAATGAGTGAATTATTTGAACAAAGAATCCATGAGGTTGGTGAGGTTGAGACATTAAAACATATTATATGGATATCATTGGTTCCTATAAAAATGAATCTCCACACATGGCGACTTGCTAATGATAAATTATCAACGTTGGGGAATCTAACATTGAGACGAATACATTTGAACTCGTATTTTTGTGGTGGTTGTGGTAAAGAACTAGAGACAATGCAACATGCATTCATCCTATGCACGGAGACACAATGAGTTTGGGATAGATTTGAACAATGGGCAGTTAGCGAAATGCGTCTAGAGATTGATGAGTATGGAAGAATGGTCTTCCCAAAACGAGTTTTGGGAACTGGGTGCAAGATCCGAAATTGACTCATTGCAATGTTATATATAACTATTTGTGCAATATGGGAGTGTCGCAATGCCAAACAGTTCGAAAAAAAATGGGATAATGTTCATGATATGATGGATAAAATTGTTATGATATCTTATCGATGGATAAGGACACGCGGATGACGATATTATTCTAGAACAAAGTGGCACGAATGGCTTTATAATCCGGAAATAACACTATGCAACTCAATCAGCGGGTACTAACGAAAAATATTTTACTCAAAATCTAATGTTTAGATTAGTTTCTTTGATGTAACCTTATATGTTTTCAAAATAAAAAAAAATTTCGTGATAAAAAAAAAAAGTATATATTGTTCTACTTGATATTGAATTTACATTGTATTTGATTATTTCTATCAGAAACATTCATATTAATTAAGGAAAATTAAACACATTTCTATGATAAAAACTAATCATGTTTAATATTTATTATATTTTTACAAAATTAATATTCTGTTCAAATCCAAGAAAAGATTGTACACATGTTTTATTAATATCCGTTGAAATCGGTGTATCGATGTAACCCTGGTTCACATTATATGCTCTCTTGATTTTATTTAATTTTAATTAAAATGTGTTATTGACACTAATACCCTTGAAATATCAACATATTACATAGGGGATTGGAGCTAAACATGGCCATGCGCGAGCTCAACCCGTTATTAATTGAAGAATGGTTATGAGTTGGATCAACTAAATAAACATGTGATCTACATCGAGTCAACTCAATGTAGGATACGAGTTGGAATGGGTTGATTAATTGTTAACCCTTTGGGTTGACCCGTGGATCGAACCCATGAAATAAATAACTATATGTCTATGGTTTGTTCATCACACATCATTTTGCTCATTTTTCAGTTTCGTTTTTTCTCACCGAAACCTCAACATATTTGATTTTTTCTTGTGTTTTATGTTGGAAACACAAATCCTTCAACTACACTCGATTTCTCACTCTCGTAAGTATTGGATAAAATCCATATATATTATATTTAAAAGGTTTATGGGTAATTATTGTATAATTATACCAAATATAATTATTATTATATTTGTGTATAAAGACTCATTCTCCCGTGAAGTTATCAATATACCTATTCTAATGGGAAGAATATATGGTGATATTCTTCTCATTATTACTTCTCATGTCTTCTATAAAAAAAGGTTGGGTTGTGAAACTGAGAATACCGAATATATCCTGAAATATTGAATATTTGTATTCTCTTGTTTTATCTTCTTCTTAAGTGTGTTGATTCTGAGTTCATCGACAACAACCATAGTTCATGAGCAAGGGAGTTTGTTGCTTGTGTAACCTAGAGAACACCGATTTTACCGAATTGTTCTTAAGTTCAGCATCATTATGACGTGCCACAAACGACATTCAACCAGATTTAATAACGGAAATCAAATCATCTTTCTGGTATTAATTTATATTTATTATATTTAATACTAATATTGTTTCTTTCTATGAATGTTTGATCCAGATTTCCTACA
Organism: Utricularia reniformis; assembly: GCA_009725065.1. Lineage (NCBI taxonomy): Eukaryota > Viridiplantae > Streptophyta > Magnoliopsida > Lamiales > Lentibulariaceae > Utricularia > Utricularia reniformis. Next base: position 762,184 of record RWGZ01001170.1, on the reverse strand, counting down.
ATTTTAAGAACAATAAATCTAGGTTTATCGTTATGTTAAAAAAATTATGCTCTCTTGATGTTAAGGTTTCATCTCTTTAGCTCTCTGTATTTTTTTATTTCTTTGTTTGAGTTCTAATTTAATTAGAGAGTGAAAAAAAAACCCGATAATGAGTTTGGCATGCATACATTTTACCATCTTTATGAAGCTGTTCACTCAGCTTGTTATGATTATGAGGGGAAAAATCTGTATATTTTTAAAGAGCAAACTCCCTGCCCCTTTTAAAGATGAATCTGTATATTTTTGGATAATTAAAGTAACAGCTTGTCTGGTAGTATAGGCAAAGAACTTTTCTCTACTATAGATCCTTTAAATATTCCTGGTTGTTGATTTTGAAAAGTTCTAGATTGTAGTACCGAATAGTCAATTAAAAAAAAATACCCAATGTTTCAAAAAAAAATACATAAATTATTATTAATTTCATTTAATGGTATTTGTTGAAATTTTTTAGAAGCAATTAATTGCATTTTCATGGGCATCATATGATTATCAATTATTCTCACTATTTAATTTGTGTGATTATTAATTGATGCATATTTATTAACCATTTACTTGATTAATTTGATTGTGATATTTACATTGATTTATTATATCATGTAATTGTGAAAGAGTTAATCTAAACTTTAAATATCCCAAAATATGGGGTATCTTGCAAGTGTCATTTTCATGATTTCAATAATAAGAGAAGATCTAAAACATCAAAATTAGATGTTTATATATTATGTCGAAATAGTGTAGTGAATCGTTTGTGATGAGAAACGATATCATTGAGTACAACACTATTTATGAGATAATGAATATTGAATTCTTTGAAACTAAATTTCCACTATCCGGAATAATTTCTCGTAACACTCCAAGATATATCAAAATTACGATATCTATTGAGAGTTTGAGAGAGTAATCTCAAATGAGAGAAACATCATATGTTGATGTTTATTATGTATTATCATATTGGTAAATATCAAATTGATAAAAATCTTTAACTTACTCTTATATAGTTTTTTCTTCAAATTCATCGTGTTGGAAAGAAGCTATTAAGATAAACTTTGAATCTATCTAAAAAAGTCAGACATGATAGATAGTTGATTGATATGCCTCCGGGAGCAAAGTTTATTGACTATATTTAGAATTTTGATAGAAATTCTTTCGTTATTGACACATTGATATGTATCAGTGGTAGTCAAAGGTTTAATTGAGAAGCCAAATATTGATTACTTTGATAGTTTGTCTTTGTGACTAGAATCACTTCTATTTGTATTCTAATTGTGTTAGCTTCTATTCATAAGCTTGTCATTCATGTGATAGATGTCAAGATTGTTATGTGAATTGCGATATTGAAGAAGAAATCTATGTGACTCGGTTTGAGATGTGTGTTGTTTCTGGCCAAAAGAACAAAATGTGCAGACTATTAAATCTTATTTTTGGTCTCAAGCAATCACCTAAATAAAGTGATACGAGAAGTTATATAATATATAATTGATGAAATATTATTTATCAATTGGTGTGGATAAATGTTAATATATTCAAATAATTGTAATGTAATATTTGAGAGATACCATATACTTTGTATATGATATGGTAGATTACATGTTGTACCTGAAAGTACAATTATAAGACTGAATTTCTGATTCAGATGAGATCAAAATCTACCAGTGAATAATATTCACATTGGGTTGGGTAATGTAAATTGGAATCATCCAAGTAAACTATTATTGTCAGATTGAGCTGACTAGTAGTGAAGTTGAGTTGTTGAAAAACTTCTTAGCAGAAATCCTATTATGATTAAAACCAACACCCTCTGTGTTTATATATTGTGATTGTCAATCGACAATAGTAATTGTTAAGAATAAATCTTATAATTGCAAAATCATACATCTTATATATTTTAGCATGCTTTGTGAATAAGATGTTGAGAGATGGAATTATTTCCATATTATATGAGAAGTCGGAAGTGTACTTGGCCAGTCCTCTAACTATACCATTCGGGAAAATAAAAAATTGCTCAAACATCGAGGGGAATGAAACTAGTGTCAATTGATGATTGATAGTGATGGATACCCAACTTATGTGATTGGCGATCCCATGAAGTAAGTTCATATGGGTAATAACTAAGTCACTATTAATCCTGATGGGTACGTTATATAGTCATCCTATGGTGTTTGAGCATGAGATACTCATTATTGCATATATTGTAAGGTTGATTACTTAATAATTTTCATATCCCTTTAGGGTGGTATGTCGATTGCAGTACACACTTGATGAAATCACCTATGTGAGTGTGAAGTGAGGCCGCTTCTATGGGACCTTGACAAGTCGCTAGAGCATTCATGAAAGTCCGGGCACGCACATGGCCTATTAGCACAAAACCGCGTTGAACTATGGTTGTTTGATAATATAAGCATGATTGGTGAACGTTATCACACAATAATGTTCAATGATTCATATAAGCTATATGTTTCACTATTGTACATGTGTGAGTAATCTCATTCTTTCTAGGTCTAGTTCATACTCCAAAAGACATCAGATACGATGTGTTTATATTCATGTGATTAAACTCAGAATATGTATAAGCCTTTTAAATATGTGGGGGATTCTTGGACAAAATCCATATATATTATATTTAAAAGGTTTATGGGTAATTATTGTATAATTATACCAAATATAATTATTATTATATTTGTGTATAAAGACTCATTCTCCCGGGAAGTTATCAATATACCTATTCTAATGGTGATATTCTTCTCATTATTACTTCTCATGTCTTCTATAAAAAAAAGGTTTGGTTGTGAAACAGAGAATACTTGTATTCTCTTGTTTTATCTTCTTCTTACGTGTGTTGATTCTGAGTTAATCGACAACAACCATAGTTCATGAGAAATGGAGCTTGCTGCTTGTGTAACCTGGAGAACACCGGTTTTGTCGGAATTGTTCTTAAGTTCAGTGTCATTATGACATGCCACAAGCGACACTCAACCAGATTTAATAACGGAGATCAAATCATCTTTCTGTTATTATTTTATATTTATTGTATTTAATACTAATATTGTTTCTTTCTGTGAAGGTTTGATCCAGATTTCCAACAGTAAGTGCGTAATCCGTTGTCCTACCAAATCTATTTCAGAGTAAGAACTTTATAAGTATTTTTATGTTGTCTTATTGTGTGAAGATTTTATTATAAATGTTTTTATTTCATATTTATGTTTTTAATTAGTGCAAAATAAGAAGAATAAAATGGATGAAAATATGAATGTTATTGAGACTAATTTAGAAACTATGGAGGTTGAAATGAATGCCAACAACCTGTCATGACACGTATCCCCATTAACAAGTTTTAAAACATCTCGTACTGAAAAAAAGAGTTTACTATATTCGTGAGTTATCCAATTTAATTTGCACTTTAGAGTTTAATTTATATAGTGATTTTTGCATTACTTCTAATCTCGTTATCACTCAATTTTTTTCAAGTAAGGATACGATATTTTCTTTGTTCCAGTTTTATACTTCCTGATGAAGTTTACTAGCATATCTTATCTTCATCAGTAAGACTACAATTTGTATTCTTAAATATGATTTGAATTACTTCATTTATTAATATTTGATTTAAAATTATATTTTCAAGATTTTTTTATCTAGAAAAACTCATTGATACACTTAATATATCTAAGTCAATCCATGGGTTAGGTTAAACCAATATTCCAATATGGTGGGTTGACCAATTACCGGGTTGAAATATTTTAACAATCAATCGGATCAACTCATATGAGTTGTTGGGTTGAACCCATCACCCGCTTGGCCAAACCCGCGGCCACCTCTAATCGGGGTGTGCGCCTTGTTAGATTTTTTGTAGTTGGGTTGGGTAGTGTTAAAGAAGGCACACATTACTTTTGATGGGGTTCTTTTTAGTATTTGTAAGAGAAACATATTTCACAATGCTAATGTTAGGTTTGATTGTCATGTGACAAGTGGTTGATCTCACTTTGGCAAAGGTGACCGATCGATACATTTTAAATGGGACCGATCGTCAGGGGATGATCGGTACAAAAGGTGTGACGACCGACGTAGTCAAAGGAGATTGGTCACTTTGGTTAAACATATAAAACTCCCTTAAACTTTGATACCAGTACCAAAATACTAAAATAATTTTAATATTTCGGTATCGGCACCGAAATTTTATTGAAATGAGATTGATATTAGATTTTATAAAAATTTTGGTATTTAGCATTATACTATCATTGTCTGTACGACTCAACGGTTTGAAGTGAATCAATTTTTTTTTTATTTATGTTTAAAATTGAAGGTTTTTAGTTTAAATTTTTAATTTTGGATTTAGGTCATATCAACCGTTGACGGGTTGGATCGTATTTTCAACTCGTTGGGTCAACCCATTGACGGATCAAAAAAATTCTTAACCCGTTCAACGGATTGTAACTCGTTGAGTCGGTGCCCACCCCTATTTGCATGTTCACCCCTAAGTAGAACTGATTTTAAAAGATTACTTAAACAAGATTCTCCTAATATTTTATATATTAAACTATTATTGCATGTTCAATCTTTTATTTTTTGACTAACAAAAAGTTAAAATATTATTTTATATTTTTTAAACACTTAGTAGAATAAAATTTCTTAAAGAAAGGAATTATTAATAAAAAATTGAGATCCTTACTCTTATGTGATTCTTATAATATTATATTAAATATGATATATTTTTATATTAATATATAAAGTTTTATTTGTAATATAAAATATTAGAAGGTGAATCCATCCTAATTAAATAAAATTTGAAATTTGAGGATTATTGATTTATTTTTCGGAAAATGGCGGCCTTAATCCCCAAATTTTGTTGATTTTGGTAAATTTGATCCCCAAATTATTTTTTAGCGTATACAGTCCTCAAACTTCAATTAATTGGCAATATTCTTTCCCATAGTTTGTAAAATTTGGCAAATTCAATCCCCAAAATTCATAATTAATCCTCAAAGTTTTAAAAATGCAAAACAAGTCTCCATTATTTACGTTTGGTGGCAAAACTAGTCCCCAAATTTGGGGAATTTGGCGAAATTGGTCCCTAAATTATTTAACGGCCGTTAGGGTTTACGTTTTTCAAAACGTTGAGGAACACCGTTGCAAAATTATTTAACGACCGTAATTGTCATATTTCAAAACGTTGAGAATTTCTAACACCGTTAGGGACATTTTTTGCCAAAACTCTGGAATTACGAGGATCAAATACGCCATTGTTTTTGTTTGGGGACTAACATTGCCGAAATTGAAGAGTTTGGGGACTAATATTGTCAATTTTGATAAACAATGAGGACTAATTTTGTCAAATCATACAAAAGTCGGGGACATGTTTTGCCATTCTAAAACTTTGGGGTTTAAAATTGCCAAATTTTCAAAATCATGGGAACTCATTTTGCCATAACCCCTAAACCATGGGATCATACGTAAGCATGAACCTTTATTTTTATGTAACTTGTAATATTAAATAGTATGATTTAAAAAAAACAATGTTTATTATATATTTCTAATATGCGACCGATCTCTATAGGCGCTGTACAGTTTAGACTCCCGACACGGCAAACTAACGGTAGACTTCCGATCGCACACGTGGCTTTGTTAGTACAGTAGTTGTAGCTATAGACAAGAGAAGAAGCTCTGCTAAATGCTTAATTGCTCATTACCAACTTCATTTTCTAAAAAACCCCCAACATTTTGCTTTGAAAAATCTTAGACTTTCCCAATTCACTGTTTCAAAGCCCTCAGAGAAATTATTTGTTAAAAGGATCCCGATCTAGGTTTAAAATTTCCATGGGGGCAGATGAATAGAGTAAGGGAGTATTTTTTTGTGAACGATGTGTATTTTGGGGATTTGGTAAATAGGGGGACTGTTCTAGGGTTTATGATTGCTGTTCAGGTAGAAGACGGGGCCGCTGCAGAGTTATATGAAGAATTTGTTTCTGTTTGTATTCAACGATAGAACGAAGCGTACGAGGTGGGACTGTTCATTCACCATTAGGAGCCATGGGGGAAATGCGGTTGAGCTATTTGTTTTCTTAATTTTTGAAGCTTTGGGTGTGGGTTGAAGGGTTGCTGTTTCTGTTGGGTTTGCTTTGTAGAGAAGATAATCGATACCTTGACAATGCAGGCTGATCACCTTAAGAAAGTTAGCTTCTTTTTCTTTAATGCTTTTCTTTCCCACTCTTCTTCCATTTTCTTTTTCTTTCTTCTTTCTTTTGAGATCATCCACGTGAATTTAGTAGAACAAAACAGAGAATAAACTTGAGTTCTTGGGTATTTATGATTATCTGCGCTGATCAGGATGATGTTTTCGCGGTTAAAGGAAAGATTTAGCTCTTCTTTGGTTCTTAACTTGTCTCTGTTTGTTTACTTTCCTTGTATTTTAGTTCACTTGTCGTTGCAGAAATTACATGTCGTGAGCCTGTGGGTTTTTTCTCTTCCGAAAGTTTCCAACATGTGCCTTGTTTGTTCGTATGATTGAAAACATACGACATACATAGAAATTCAAGATTAAATGAGTAGGGAGAGTATTTGTATAGCTCAGTTCATAAGAGAATTACTCATTATATCACATACTTTATACTCTTATAAATTAGAACTATTCTAGTTCCACAACTGATATGAGATAATATTTCAACACTTCTTCTCAAGTCGAAGTGAGGTTGGTCTCAAGTTAAAACGGGTTTCAATATGTTCGGTAGTGCTCGAATGATAGGTCGATCTATTTTTGTCGCCCAAGCCCGATGCATTTTTCTATCAGAGTTTTTTTTCTGTCTAAACTGGTGACCAGTCCGAAACTCACCCATATAGAAATTCATGATTAATGAGTCGGGAGAGTGTCCGTATAGCTCAGTCGATAAAAGAAGTGAATCATATTGGTCAAGATAATTTCTCATGATATCACACACGTTATAAACTAAAATTATTCTAGATTCACAACTAATGTGGGATAATATTTCAACAAGATGATGATCAAGAGAAAGTTACTATGTGTTATTTTTCTTCTTCAAGCAAACACTAATTATGATTTTGTGCTGCAGGATTCATCAGAGAAAGACGTATTTTCGGAATACGGTGACGCAAACCGGTATAACATTCTTGAGGTTATAGGTAAAGGAAGCTATGGCGTTGTATGCTCTGCAATTGATACACATACAGGTGAAAAAGTAGCTATAAAGAAAATACATGACATATTTGAACATATCTCCGATGCTGCTCGAATTCTACGTGAGATAAAGCTACTGAGGCTGTTAAGGCATCCAGATATAGTAGAAATTAAGCACATTATGCTTCCACCTTCAAAGAGAGAATTCAAAGACATTTATGTAGTTTTTGAGCTAATGGAATCAGATCTGCATCAAGTCATTAAGGCAAATGATGATCTGACCCGAGAGCATTACCAATTTTTTCTTTACCAGCTGCTTCGTGCCCTTAAATATATCCACACAGGTAAAACTTCTGTCACTAGTTGCTAAATGTGGGGAAAATTCCTAAAGAATTCCTTGAAAAGAATTCCCTTTAGGTTGAATCGAATTAATGCAATAAGAACAAACGTAAATGAAAAAAATAGAAAACATAAGGTTTAGCGTGGAAATCCAAAACCGGAAAAAACCACGTGACCGATAAATCTCGATCGTGAATTACTATCACAAGAAGAATATGGAACAATATGTTACGCCCTTAATGGATTACAATTGTTTTCGTGAAGCTCATTATTTATTGAGTTCATACTAGTATTTAATCTAGAAAATATTCTACCATTCTACCTCTTAATATCTTTGATCGTGTCTTCCATATAATTAGCTAGCAAAATATATCTTCATATCTTCTTTCATATATGTATCTAACAAGATACATTGTATATTCTTCCATATATGTAGTCAACAAGATATATCTTATCATTTTCCTTATATGTAGTTAACAAGATATGACATATCTTCTTCCATATATGTAGCCATTAAGATACATCGATCCAAGTCCAAGACAATCGCTATCAAATAGACTCATCACAATCTTCCATCGGTATCCTTGATTGGTCGACGGGACTGATCAAGCCGATCAAAATCACCTCTCATGTTAATTTTCACCTATCAAATCGAATAAGCCCCTTGATACCATCGGTTGATCAAGCAAACCGAGTCTTTGATCTCCCCGATCGGTGTTACCATAGACCGAACCCTTCGACTATCACTTGACCTCAATTTCTAACACCAAAATATATGATTTTGACAAGACAAAATCATCTGAGCAACTTAACACACCTTGAGCATTTGTTTTTTAATACGAGAATAACAAATCTTTATTCCTTTAAACATTTGTTATATCTGATGACTATGTTCATGAAAATCTACTCTTATAATGGTTTTATGGAGTGCAGCTAATGTTTATCACCGAGATTTAAAACCGAAAAATATTCTTGCAAATGCAAATTGCAAGCTCAAAATATGTGATTTTGGATTAGCTAGAGTTGCATTCAGTGACACTCCTACAACAATATTCTGGACTGTACGTGTTCATCATACCGTAATGTTTTTACGACATCTTCGTTTTCTTATAGTTATATAACATACAGGACTATGTTGCAACAAGATGGTACAGAGCTCCAGAATTATGTGGCTCATTTTACTCTAAGGTAACCCGCATCTTGTTTTTTCACAAAGCTTCACTAATTTATATGGTTTTATGTACGTTGTACAGTATAGTCAGGCAATCGATATATGGAGTATAGGTTGCATATTTGCCGAGGTATTGACGGGGAAACCACTTTTTCCGGGAAAGAATGTAGTTCATCAGCTTGAATTGATCACTGATCTTCTCGGAACACCTTCGATAGATAGCATTTCTCGAGTATGCATCACGTTTCTTTACGATAAACTTTTTAACATACGAATGCTTGTTTTGTTTCATCATTTTTCGGTTTAGGTTCGGAATGAAAAAGCAAGGAGGTATCTTAGCACCATGAAAAAGAAGCAACCTGTTCCTTTTTCTCAGAAATTTCCAAATGTTGATGATCCTTTGGCTCTTCGTCTCTTAGAGAGACTCCTCGCTTTTGATTGCAAGGATCGTCCAACTGCGGAAGAGGTTTTTTACTATATATTTACGGTTCTTGACGATTTACGACGATATTTTTTAATGAAGATCATGCCAGTTAGCTCTATTTTCAGGCTTTGGCAGATCCATACTTTAAGGGGTTGGCAAAAATTGAGAGGGAACCTTGTTGTCAAACTATTTCGAAGAAGGAATTCGAGTTCGAGAGACGAAGAGTTACGAAAGAGGATGTTCGGGAATTGATATTTCGTGAGATACTTGAATATCACCCTCAGCATCTTCAAGATCATATCAATGGAGTTGAGAGAAGTAATTTTTTGTATCCCAGGTGCTTCACATTTTCGTAGTTTTTCGAGTGAATTATACCCCGCTTATTGACGTATAATTCTAGTCGTATTTGTGTATTATATAGTGCTGTAGATCTGTTCAAAATGCAGTTTGCTCATCTTGAAGAGAATGGTGGTGAAGGAGGATCACCTCTTCCTTTTGAAAGAAAGTATGCTTCTCTTCCTAGGTAGTGTATTTCACATACCTTATGCTTATAAAAATTCAAAATTCAAAATTCAATGGGTCGGAAGAGTATGTGTGTAGCACAGTTCATAAGAAAAGTGAATCATATTAAAAAGACTAGGTAAAACCAAGTAATAATGATATGTGGGACAATAACACTCCATCTCAAATTACTTCAATATCGAGCTTATAATTTTTGGAGTTAGAGATCTAAACTTGCTTTAATATGCCGGGAAGTACTCGAATTATAGGTCTATTTATTTTTGTTGCCCAGGCTTAAGAGTTTTTTTGTCTAAACATGTACAGGCAAGCCTTGCATCTCTAAAATTGTATAGAAATTCAAGATTCAATAGATAGGGAGTATCCGTGTAATACATTTCATATGAGGAGACAATCATTTTAAAAGGATAGGTTAAACAAATTAGAATTATTTTAGTTCAACAACCAAAGTAGGACTTTTATTGATTTCGTCTCGATATTTTGCTGTTTAATGGAGCTTTGATAAAACGAAGAGATTGTAATTCATGTGACTTTTGCTCTTTCTTTCAAAATCTTGCAGGTCTACTACTGTACATTCGAATACACGCCAGAGACAAAGTAGTATGTCAAGTGAATTCGATAGCATTGCGTCGAAGAGAATCGGAGAGTCGATGCACGGAATCCCTTATGGTTTTTTTTATCTTCATCTTGATTTTTTTCCTACAGTACCAATATCTGAAACTTGTCTATCTTCAACCAATTCAGACAAAGTTGGCATCAAAGATTCTCATGATCCAACAACTCTGCTTAGAAATGGTGTCCTCTCCGGCGAGCCCGTGAAAACTAAGCAAGTGCGAAATTACAGCTTAGCATCCAACGCAGCACATGAAAACATCAATGGAAACCCTAGTTTTTATTCATTACATGCCCGTGCGAGCCATGCGAGCAATGTGAATGAGAAAATTGTAGTTGTGGATTCGAAAGCACCTCGATACATCGGAGCGGGTATTTCTGGGAGCCATAGGAAGGTGGCTACTGTGCAATCTGGAGTATGAAGATTAAGATGTATAAGGAAAAACTGATGTGGATTTTACATGCTGAGGATAAGTTAAAGACACGGGTTTTTCTTTCTTTTTAAATAACACGTTAGTGAAATAATAGATTCAACTTATATACTTTTAATAAATTTTTTCAACATAATTGTTAGCTATATTTAATTCTCAAATTTTAATGTTTTTGTAAATTTGTTTATGAAATTTGTAATATTTAGAAAATCGGATATCAAAATGATAAAATTATTCCCCGATTTTGTATGAAAATTTTGATGAACCAAAATTGAAAACTTTGATAACAAATTATATCATGCATATTAAATATTGCCAAAATTTATAAGGTATGAGAACTAAAGTATCCCTGCAATTGAAAAAGTAAATAATGTTTTAGGAACAAATGTAGTTCTACTTCAATCTTACTTTCATATTGTTTTTTTCCCTTATGATCTTGTATAATTTTCTTTAATATCGTTTTTTTCAAGGGAACGGATTCAAGATCTCTTCGGTTTTGTGTATGAAAAGTAAAAATATTATAGTTTAAAAGAAAGAGTTAAGAGAAAAATCTTTGTTGATCATTGAGAATCTTGGCTTCTTGAATCATTCATACCACACCAAACATATACAATTTGTTGGTGAATTCATGAATCAAATATGCTGTAATTGTTCGTTCATCTGGTAAAGAAATTTATGAGCTTTAAAACCCACTAATCATTGTTGACTCCATTCAGTGCACTCCTTCGGTTGATCGACCGTCACACCGAAGCATGCTGCTCTCAAGACTGGAACCTGGTGTCGATCGTCACTTCAATGTCGATCATACTCAGACTGTCGATCGTCCCTTTCCATGAAAAGTGCCGATCGTCCAACAATGATTACAATGTCGTTAAATAGAATGTCAAAACTTGACTCTTCCTCTCTTTTAATATAGAATAGTATCTAATTCACCACTCTTTTGCAGGGATTTTCATGCCTAGTTGAACTATGTGTTGAAATCAATGTTACCACGACACGTGACAATATTCGTGACACGACACGATTCGTGATTCGAAATGCGTAATTTTTTAGAGAATTCGGATAAGGATTCGTAAATTTTATAATTATAATAATTATTTAGTTATATAATTTATAGTTTTTTATAAGTTAAAATAATTAAAAGTTGATAAATATTTACATAACTAAAAAAATTTCTAACATAATAATTTAGATTTCTTATTTATTTTTTCAATTTTTTCAATTTTGCCTTCTCATTTAACCCGATTCGAAAATCGGAGAATCGGAAGAGAATCGCGAATCCTAGAGAATCAAATTCGTAAATTTATGTAAAAATAAAGAATCCTGATAACGTAGGTTGAAATACGATGAATAGAAATGTTTTACTTTATAGGAACAATATATCAAAGTAATTCATTTTTTTTATGTGCTGATATATGAATGCTCCTGACCCATTGAATCCAAAATTTCTAAATGGTATCGGAACTCTAATGTAGGTTTTGGATTGATCCATTCCGAGTTAGACAAAAAAATGGTAGAGAAACGCATCAGACTTAAACGACACAAACTGATCAACCTATGACTTAAGCATTTTCGAGTCTATTGAAATAACTCTGAACCTGAACAAAGCCAATTCGATTTTAGGGGAGTTTAAATTAGTCACTATATCACTTAAATTTGAATTAATTGGAATATATAATAGACTCAAATGTCACAATAAATATATGTATAATTTAAATATAATTGTTATAATAACAAAATTAGATATTCAATCAAATGTTACACAATAGTACTAAAAAAAAATATGGTACGTCTAAAAGGGGTTTTTGGCCAAATAGCCTTCTGGCGGATATTACTTTGCCAAATAACCTCTTTTAATAAATCATTGGTTAAATAACCTTCCTTAAAAAATATGGACCAAATAACCCTTCGTTCTAACATTTTTTCAAAAATATGAACAAAATTACCCTTCTTTCTATATTTTAATAAAAATATATAAATAATTTATATATATTAATTAAAAATAGTAATGATCCGAAATTTCGTACCGATTTGGACCCGTACGAAATATTACTAATTTATTTTTACCAGATCGATATGAAAAATCACAGGTTTCGACTCGGAAACCCGATAACGGTCCAAATACCGACTAGTATGAAATTACGGGTTTCGACCCGGAAACCCGAATGAGAACATATGTTTCATATCGATCGATATGTGAAATTACGATATGAAAATACCGACTAGTATCTGGCACTATAACTCGTTACTGCCGTTGTAGTTCACATATTGATCAATATGAAAACATATATTGCGATTCGTAGAGTATGCCCGATGTATCGGTTGATACCCGATATTTTGAATTCAAATTCGTTAAAGTCAATTCAATCTTAATATCATTGTTTTCATACCGATTCGATACCGGATTTCCAGGTCGGAACCCATAAAAGAAATAATAAAAAATTAATATTTCGTACCAGTTCAATCGATACGTAAATTTCGGATCGTTACTAAATTTCTTAAGGGTATTAAACATTATTTTATGTATCATAATTAATTTATTATATATTTTTAAATAATATATATATATATATTATTTATTTATTTTTATTAAAATATAGAACGAAAGGTTATTTGGTCCATATTTTTTAAGGAAGGTTATTTAGCCAATCCTTTATAAAAGGAGGCTATTTGGTAAAGTGATCTATTTGGCCAAATCTCCCCTAAAAGATGTGTATGGGATAGTACTCTCCTAACCAAAATTATTACAAATTTGTATGAATTTCTACTACGAACACATTTATGTAAGAAAATTAATCAAATTTGTCTTGCAATGAATATTCCTTGCACAACTATTCAGAAGAAATGATAAATTTAGTTGTGCAAAATGGTCGTAGAAAGTAGAAACTGAACATAGAAAGCGAATTAACATTAGAAGTTGCAGGCCAAAACCAAGAATGTTGCTTCACTTTGGCAGGAAAGGAAAGGTAAATAACGACGGTGTCAACAAAATTAAAGCTTTTTACTGCAATGGGTACTCTCTTTTTACCCATCTCGTGATTCGACCCGTTATATTTTGCTGCCTCTACACAGAAATACAGAAGAATTGATACATACATTTGTCTTATTCTTCTTCTGTTTCCCTATTTGAGCTTTCTTCTTCTATGGCATTCGCATTTTACTCTATACTAGTTTCTGGGAACTGGGATTCTCCCCGTAAAGCAAGGTGATGTTTTTCTCCAAAACCCATCATTCTTTCGTTTTGTTTGTTGATGTAATGTGTAGTTATATGGCTTTAGACAAAAGGGTAACTCATTTCATTCGCTTGTATTTGAAATATATCTCACATCGGATGTGAAAATAGAAAATGTCTAGTTTATAAGATAAATGATATCATGGGTAATTGACTTGGACCAAATCTTTTCAATGTGATTCACTTATCTTATGGATTGAGCTGCACTCTCCGGCCCATTGAATCCTAAATTTCAAGATGGTATCGGAGCTTCAGGGTGGGTGGGTTTATGGCTGGTCTCTGCCGGTTTAGACAAAAAAAAACTATGGTAGAAAATCGCATCGGGTTTAGGCGACAAAAATAGATCGACCTATAATTCGAGCACTACCGAGCATATTGAAGCAAGTCTGAACCGGACCAAGGCAAGTTCAACTTGAGCTGGAGTGTTGAAATATATCCCGCATCGGATGTGGAAATAGAAAATGTCTAGTTTACAAGAAGAGTGATATCATGGGTAATTGATTTGACCCAAATCTTTTCAATGTGATTCACTTCTCTTATGAATTGGGCTGCACTCCCCGATCCATTGAATCCTAAATTTCAAGACTTGGTTTTGAAACTGGACATAAATAATGAACCAGAGTTGCTTTTGTTGGTTCACAGCATTCTGGTTTGCTTTCAAATCTGGTTTCTGAGTGGTTTGCAGGGGAAGATGGTTGTGAAATGTGTGTATTAGGGTGAGAGATTGAAGTAGGGGGAATGAAGCAATTTGGTCCGGATTCGATAGAGTTAAGTTAGTCAATGTAATCAGATCAAACCAATTTTTTGTGTTTACCCTTTACACAAAAATAACGATTACTATACTGTGTTGTGAGGTGAATTGATCGTAATTTAAAAAAATTGTTTTTGAAACAGCGGTGCAATCATCGTGATGTCTTTAAATGATTTTTTTACCCTTATTTTTAAATAATTGTATATAACTTAATAATTATATTTCATTTTCTTTTATAATAAATTCAACATGTCAAAAATTATATTTTTAAATTGTTATATATATTTTGATAGATTGAATATATAATTAACAGAATATAAGAATTTATTTATCAAAATTATTTTTTAAAAAAATTAAATTATAATTTACCAAGGATAAAATTGATATTTACGGATGGTCGTTGGGTTATACCAAGTGTGAACTCACCGCTGTTTTCTGCGATCGCATGAACGCAGTTATTAATGATGTTTGGTTAAAGCAGAATACAACTACGACATGTTCACCAAACCGGGCGGTTGATTGCACTTCCAAACAACATCAAGAGATTAATCGCACAAAATATGCTACTTTTGTTGCTCATTAGCTGCACTTATCTATCCGAACTAATCGAATTTTCTATCTTTATGTTCATTCATATTTTGATTCGAGTATTGTTAATGTTCGTTTGCATTTTATTTGAACGAGAATTTATGTTCGTTCGAAGAATCTATTCAAAAGTCTAAAATTAATTTTTTAAATTAAAATTGAAAAATTAAGAGAATATAATTTAATTAATAAATAG
The DNA here is from genome assembly GCA_009725065.1 of Utricularia reniformis. NCBI lineage: Eukaryota > Viridiplantae > Streptophyta > Magnoliopsida > Lamiales > Lentibulariaceae > Utricularia > Utricularia reniformis. The sequence continues at coordinate 746,762 of RWGZ01001170.1, read as the reverse complement.
AAAAATAGTAAAATACACAAACATACTGTGAAGTATGACATGATAGTTTTTTTTAAATTATAATTTATATTTGTTCACGAAAAAATACATTTATTTACGAAAATCTTTTTTTCGTTCAATTTATAAACGAACATAAAAAATATTTAAACAAAATTCAACTTATAAACGAACGAGCACGGATCATATACGAATCGAACACATTTCGAATATAAATTGAAGCTTTCTTATATATAATGATTTGATAATGATTCGACCCAATTGAGACAAAGGTAAACATTCTAAGGCAAACAATAAATACGACAGCCTCCATGATATTACCAGTCTGCCTGTACTTGGACAAAAATGTACATACAACTCAATAGAGCCAAAGTAACAGTATTTTCCCCACTTTTTTAGCTTCGAAATATCATCTAAACCGATACAAATTCAACATACTCTCATCGTAAAACTCGAATCGTAACGTAACACAAACACTTGATTACCCGAATCAGTCGAAATTGCGGTACAGTTTAGTTAGTTACCTTACGACGCATTGCGTAACCAGTCTTGAGAGCAAATCAAAGCTTGTAGAGTATCAGGCTTAAGTGAACTCCAACAACGATCGAGAGCTTTGTCGCCTGTATCGAATATGTATTCGGGAAGAACTTTCGATATCGGGATCCCGAGAATGTTTCGAGCCATCATTGAAAGCACGGGATATCTCGGTTCTTGAACTTTCCACCAGTTTAGTATATTAAGATCATCACTACGAGGAAAAACAGGCTCTTCCAAATATTTGTCTAGATCAGATTTCGTGTTCTTGTTCACTGAAGTTTCATGTAAAAACTTATCAAAACCAGTAAGTATATCATCCTTAGAAGAAGAAATATCACCATTTTCGGAAGCTGAGCTTCGTAGTTGAGTAGCAGCTAATGGTGAGTAAATTATATGACCATCGTAAAGAGCTCTCATACAATTCGAGACGATATTGATGCACTCCGATGCACTATCTCCGTAAATCTGTGGATAATAATACTCCACTAGTTTCATCTTAAAACGGGGATCTAAAATTGCTGCTATTGCCATTATCAAGCTACATTTTTTCCAATATTCGTCGAAGCTAGATTTCAGCTTTAATGCTAGAGAGCTAATGAAAGTATCCGATTTCTGGCACCATTCGATCAACTTGAGATGAATATCACAGATTTCAGCGAAGAATGAATTTGCGGTAATATGCTTGCTTCCCACAAACACATTGCAAGCTTCATTAAAGAACTTAAGTATGCTGTTAATAGACCTTAATCTGTCCCAATCGATACCGGAGAGCCAAGTCGAAGACTCGGGATCATGTTCTTTCAGTTGAGGGAAAACTTCTTTGTATTCAAAAAATGCTTCAAGCATCATATATGTCGAGTTCCACTTTAAAGGATTATCGGATAACAAGCCTTTTTGCGAATCAATGCCGAGTAAATGAACAATCTCATTGAACTTTTCATGTGCTGACTTCGAACCTTTAACATATCGAACCGTATCCCGAACTTTCTGAATCATTTCACGTGATGCTTCGATGACTTCTAGGACCAAAAGCTTGATGGTACTTGCGGCACATCGAACGTCAAACAATTGACCTTCACACATGAGAAACCTGTGCTGTAAAAGTTGATCCCGTACTCTAGAGACAACCCGATCGTAAACAGAAGAATTAGCTATAGTTAACGAAAACAATTTACGATCAATATCCCAACTTCTTAGACATGTCATTATCGATTCCGAAAGAAGCTCTTCTGCTTGAGAAGGATCAATAGCCAAAAAGTTCAGAGTTTTCTTCTTCAACTCCCAACAATCATCGATATAATGTGCTATCGGGCACAAATATTCTGTGCCTTCGTTACTGATCCATCTATCGACACTAAGGCTTACTTTTCCGGGTAATTTATCTAACTCTTCATATACTCCTTGTTTCTCTCTTATATAAATCTCTAAACAACTAGCTTCTACATCATCAAATGTCATAAGATCAAAGAAAGGCTGAAGATTTCGAACAAATGTCTTGAACCCGATGTCTTCAACCATATTTAAAGGGTAACCATGTAATATAATCATGCAAGCAAGATCAAGCTGAGTTCTCCTACAATCAAAATTCAAATTTCTCCCATAATTTGCACTTCCTTCAGCAAAATTTGTTCTTGACATAGTTACTAATTCGTTCTTCATTGATGATTGGTTCGAGAGAGCTTGAAAATGCTCTTTCTTCTTCTCTTTTGTTAACAACTGAGTTATATCATGATTTGAACTTCTACGACAACGGATCAAATGATTTCTCAAATGCGAAGTTCCACTCGTACTTGAACCACTTAGTATTCTTTTGCAGTGCTTACAGATTGCAGAGAAGGTTTCTCCTTTTTTAACTCTATCAAAATCTTTCCATACTAGAGATTTCAGTCTACTAGAATTAACAAGCACCACTTCTTCTGAAGCCTCCATGGCAACAACACTAAGTTCTCTTATAATCAAAATCTGTCAACAAACATGACAATAAAACTAAGGCTTTCATTCACATCTAATAAGGAAACAGACATCAGTTTCAAAAGTATGAAACGGGACAATGCTCATTAAAAATCCAAAACATCGACAAAAAAAACTCATAAACATATACGTAACAACAACGAATGATTCTTTAAATTTCATTAAAAGAACAGGGATAGCGCATTAAAACCCATGCCCGAGTGCAGAGATCATAAAAACCCGACCTGAAACAATTCGACCCACCCGCAATTTTTAAAGTGGGTCGGTCAAATCAAAACCAAGCGAAATCAAACCAAACCAAACCCTAACTCCGGATCCAAATCTGATCCGTCTTGAGTTTTCTCAACAAGATTAATCAAAACCCGGACTTCGGGTTTTAAAAAACCAAAGACTGAAAGACAGCCTACACAACACAATCAAGAAACTGGCTGCTTACAGAACAGAATTCTTCGCGAGACTTAAGCTCTGTGCTCCACCTCCACCGGAAGAAAATTGGCGAAGTAAACGCCGATTCTTGAACAATCAAAGCAAGAGAAAACAGAAACACCAAATGAAAATTCTAAAGGAATCTTTCCAAGAAAAATCCCACGAAATTGCAATTCTTCATAATATTAAGAAATCACTATAACCATGAGGCCGATGCAATACACTTACTAAATATAAAATTAATTTAAATTCATCAAATTATAATTCGTCTAGTATTTATCTTTTTTTGGTTTTCAATTATTAATTATTTAATTGCCTAATTATTCATATACCTATATAATTAAAAAACATATACACATTAAAATACTAAATAGCATTTTGTTGTTCTCAATTATATCTAATATTATTATATTTTATTCAAAAAAATATAATATAATAAATTTAGAAATCAAAATGGGACCGGATTACTTGAGCAATGCATATAAATACAGATTCCAAGTATCAGGAACTCCACTTAGGCACCAGTGTGTACAATCTATGCCTCTGTGCCCCTTGTTCCCATACAAAGAAGGATGACCGTCGATTCTCATCTGCGATAATCTTGTGATATTAAGTAAATTGACCGATGTACCCATCGCCCCCAGCACTCTCTCCAGTATCGCCTCCGCTGGGTGAGGACTTTCAGGTCTTTTAACTGACTCCTTCCCAACACATGTTTCCCATAATCCCCTGCCACAACAACAACAATTAAATAACTTAGGGGTATTTTTGGGATCAAGCCAAAAGATACCATATACTACAGCATAATCCAAAAAGATAAAATTACCACTATGACCTTAATTTATGTGTTATTTTTATCTTTTTCAAAATTTGTAGAGATACTCCATATATTTTTTTTAAGGTTATGAGGTCAAATACAAAACATAGATGCATTTATAATATGAACAAGTGTTATGCTAAATATAAACGATTCTGAAATTTCAGAGGTTAAATACACAATTCATAAATTTTGAAAGTATAGTATTTACAACTTTAAAAAATTGAGAAATCAATAGCATGCATTATATAAACATATGAGATCTTGTATGCCATTTACAAACTTTGAAAACATTATTCTTACATTATTTGAAAGTTCAATGTTCACATACAAATACCACTTAGTGGATATTGTATTCCATTTTCTTTTAATGCATTAAACTATGAGATTAATTTTCTCTTTGTAATCATATATTTTATAATTTTAAAATTATATTTTTTTCTTATCTTATCCACATGTGTTTATGGGTAAGGGTATTTTAGGAAGAAAATACACCTAGGAATTATGAAGATTAAATCAACTTGTAACGTCCTCTTCCCATTCACTCATAGGACAAACAATTATTGTAACATTATTTCTTTATTATGTTTACTTATTTATCTAAAAACGGCCTAGTGTTTTAAATAAAACCTAAATTAAGCCTAAAAAAATAAACCCTATATTTAATTTATTCAGATAAAAAAAGCAATAAAAAATGAATAAAAATTGTAAAAATATACCCGTCGTGGTCGGGAGAAACTCCTTGGAAGAAAACCTGCGTCCTGTCTGTATCGACGTTAGAGTCGATCCAATTTGCCCACGTCTTAAGAGCTTTCTCATACGCAACCAATCTATTCATATCTCTCACCGTCGTCTTCCCGTCAACAACCCAATCCCACCTGCCGGAGAAACCTTAATCAGCCGCCGCCGCCGCGGGAGTGATTAATATTCTATGTATAAAAAAAATTCTTACGCCTGTTTCCTGCCCGAGTGAAGCCACCAGTGCCAAGAATCAAATATTAAAATATCCATTTCACCCCAAATCCGACTCGAACTAATCGAATTCAGCATCAAAACTCTCCCTCTTTTCTCCTCTTCAATATCTACTAGAAACGCGTTTCTCAAATACAGAAGCGAAACTTCGAACTCCTGCAATAATAAAACTGTAACAAGAGCTTTGAGATAGCTATTTATAAGACTCATCGGAGTTGGGCTTCACCGGAAAATTGAAAGTAGAAAGTCCGTTTACTGTTTGTAGAGTATATTTTGCATGAGGATACGATACATGAAGCAAGCAGGTTAACGATTGCCATTGGTTTGAACTCAGAGAATCACCGACGAAAATCAACTTTTTTCCTGATACTCTTTGAAGAAATTCATACGCATCAAATCTGTAAGAAGAAGAACAACCACATCACAGTCAACATCAGTTAGTGAATTAGTTAAGACGTCAAGACAAAATTAATCATTGACCTTTAACGTAAAAAACAAAACAATTTGTGGGTAAGAATCAAAACCAGGATAACGGTAACTGTAAGAAAATCGGGACCTTGGTAAAGAGCATCCGGCCGCCGGCTGCCATCTGTATTTAGCATAATCGTTGTCCGGCCGGCCGTTTTTCTGGCAATCAAATTGGGGTATAATGAAGGGACACTGTGAAGTTAAGTAAAGAGGATAAGAGCTATCGAGAACCCAGTTTCCATTAGACAAATCACATTCGGTTCTTGCGATTCTCGATATAGAGAACGGGAGAGAATACAGAAGGATTAGTATGATAATACCAGTTCTCATTTGGAGAAGAAGGAGGGAGGTGCGTGGGATTATTGCAGAATAAAAGGACTAATAAATAATAACGTATTCTTATAGGGGAACTGAAAGTAAACGGAAGTCAAATTGGTAAAAATTGGTATGGTATTTGCAATATTCCCTAAATTTGTTCTTTCCCATTAATTATTTCCTTTTTACATTGATACATGAAATAAAATTTCATGTATTAATATTTTTAATAGAAAATAAAATTATATTCAACAAAAAATCTGATTATATAGATTTTAATAATACACATAAATTAAAATTTTAAATTATTATTCTCCTGTAGAACAATGATATATAATTGTTAAATAATATATAAATAAAAATTCATTTAATTTTATTTTTAAATAAAAGTAAATAAAAGAGAGATTACATATTCTGGATAATGCAATATAATAAAAATAAAATAAGGATTAAATATATAATATAATTAAAAAGAGAGTTAGAAGTAGTCTTCGAGTCCACGCGATGTTGTAAGCATCATACGTATGACCAGTCACCCACCACTTGAGGATTATCATAACCCAAAAGCTAATANAAATAGCAGTGATGGACGTGTGAGTAGCCCGGTTTCTGTAACACGAGAAACCGGGCCACTCTTTTTTTTTAAAGCGTAGCCCGGTTTTTGTTAAACGGAAATCGGACTGGATCCATTCGAATAAAAAATCAGAAACTCACTAAGATACAATAAAAACTCAACAATTTATAAAATTATAAATATGAATTTGCTTCCGTCACCCTTAAATTTACTTTTTTAAAAAAAAAACGAGCTGAAACCGAGCTATATTTATTTTTTTAAAAAAAAAATACGCAGCTCGGTTTCTATAATTATAGAAACCAAGCTGCCCATAGGCATGTCTCATCATGCGTCCATCACTGCTATATGCGTGATAAGAATTGGCACAGTGACAAAATCGAGTTGTACAGTAACTGACACTGTTACTGTACCAACTCGCCCCATCTTAGACTATCTCTCCATAGTTGTAGATACCTTAGGTTAACTGTAACATTATCCGCGTCCAAAACAATTTCCACCGTATAAATCTCTCTACATATCATCGTTCTCGCACATCCATATCATATTCTCTTTCAACTTCTAAAAATTCTCACTCATCTACATCATTTATAATTTCTCTTTCATCTACATCATCTCATCTCTTCAAATATAATTTTATATTTCTATATCATCAGATTTATTTATACTATTAAATTTATCAATAAATATTACATTTTAATTTTAATATTTTAAATTTCTATGATAAAACATTATTTTTTAAAAAAATATATCGTTGTATGATTATATTTTATTGCTTCGTAATCATTTTTAATTTTCGATTTCGAAACGATCTAATGTGATCTAAAATTACATATTTACATAATTATACTCATAAAAAAGGTGTTATAATCATTTTTCAAATTGTGTTGGGAGAGTTTGTTTTAACCGTGAAAGTGATATGATATTTTAATGATGAATGAACTAGAATTTTGATATTTTTGGTTGAATGTAAAAAAATAACAATTAATATAATGCATTTTTAGTATCAAATAATCGAGTTTTTTGGTTACATGCAAAACTAGTCCCAAAGTTTCCATATTTGGTAATTTTATTCCCAATATTTTTTAATTATGGCAGTTAAGGTGTCCTAAGTATGCCCAAGACAAAATATATGCTCATACTTTCTATTATTTGCAAAGACAAATTATCAAACTTAAATGTGTGACTCCAAAGTATTTAATTGTGCCAAATTTAGTTCTAAAAGGAAATGCATGCAATTTTGGTAGTCGAATTTTGCATGTTTTGACAATCTCATTCCTCAACACCATTAGAAGTCTCTAAAATTCACAATTTTCGTAATTACAGTCTTCATGGTTTGTATTTAATAATTTGATTCACATAGTTTGCATAATTTGATAATTCTAGTACTCAAACTTTGTACTCGCAAATTTGAGCCCCTCTTTAGAATAACATGACAATTTTGGCCCCTTAGGGTGTTCACTCTTCAGTATCAAATCGAACTGAAAAAAAATATTATTTACCAAACCAAACCGACAAAATTTGATTCGGTATTGGGTAACAAAATGTTTGATTGATGAACAAAATTTGCATATTAAAATGTAAATGTCGACATAATCATACCGGGATATGTTGAATTGCGATTTGGACTTGAATGTTCGCCACTATTAACATTGGCGGTAAAGAAAAATCCCACAAATAACCAAATTTCTACACGACCGATCCATTGTTAAAATAAATTTTGAAGCTCACAAATCAATCCATCAAAAGCAAACTAAGGCAAGACCGAAATTGTCTATATACCGACAGATATTGTCACATTCTTAAGTCGTGACGAGGGAAAATATGAAGGAGAAGGATAGAAATGAGAGGAGATTTAGACGGACGAAGGAGGAAGAAGAGGTAACCACACGCAATGAAATGGGTAATGAGATAAAGAATGATTTGATATCCGATAACGAAATACAACTCATGTTTTATACACGTTTGGGTTAAGCACATACAACTAAACGATACAATACGAATAAAATATCTAATGGATCTAAAGCCTATAAACTATCTACATAGTCGATTCGGGATCGTGACATATATAAAAATATTTATTAACAAATAAATTTGCATTTTAAATTTTGGCTTCGAATTTTAACAAATTTTCAATTATTTCATTGAAAAATTATTTTTAATGTAGAGTCAAAAAATTTGTAATTAAAATTGATTTATAAATAGTTATACTTAATTTAACCATTATTACTATGGTTATGTTGAGTTTAATTCTATCATAATAATTTTGGACAAAAATTTACAATATATCAAATTTGAGAAATTTAATTTAAATTTAGTTGAATTAAATATTTAAAATGAATTTTTATGCTAATTTAAGAATCAATTTTTCCCATAATCACATTTATCTGGGTTCAATTCACAGTTCACAGTTCTTGAAAAAAATGTGATCTTTGACGAAAGATCACTAACCCAGTTACCAAAATGAAGGGCACATGATCATCAAGCACAAAAATGATCGTTTTTCACATATCTACAGTATGCGGTTTTTGCTCAATCTTATGTTGAAATGCCTACTGCTTGTGTTTATGGCAAATAAATGCTCTATTTCTACACTTGAAACTGATTTTGCCGTTCGTTTTCCACGGTGGCAGTAGACATTCCGTCGGAATCTTTCATCGGATTATGCAGACGGTACGGCTCAAGGATGCCCTTGTTCGTGTATCAGAGCCACGTTTACTATCCCACTTTCTCGAAGCATGTGTCGGTCTCCGTTCAATTTCTCTGGTTGATCAGATTCACTCCATTATCGTCACTGGTGGACAATCAAAGATCAAGTTCGTGATGAACCACTTAATGAACGCGTACGCGAAATTAGGCGAGACTGATCATGTAGTGAAGGTGTTCGACAAAATGCCTGATCGAAATATCATGTCTTATAACATACTTATCGGTGGACTCATACGAAACAATGAATTATTCACTGCAGTTGATATCTTTAACGCAATGTGGCCCAGGAAGACAGCCTCTTGGAACGCAGTCATTGCAGGGCTTATGAAGCTCCAGTACAATGACTCAGGTTTGACATTATTTACAGAAATGCATTTTAACGCCTTTTTGCTAGATGAATACACTTTAGGGAGTGCACTAAGAGGCTGTGCAGGATTAAAAGATTTGAGAATGGGAAAACAGGTGCATTCCTACGTAACGAAATCCGGGTTGGAGCTCGATTTAGTAGTCGGAAGCTCAATGGCACATATGTATATGAGATGCGGTAGTCTAAAAGATGGTGAGAAAGTGATCCATTCAATGCCTCTTCTTAACATAGTTGCGTTTAACACGCACATTGCCGGCTTATCGCAGAACGGGGATGCTTCCGGTGCATTGAACCAGTACTATATAATGAAAAGAGCTGGATTCCGACCCGAAAAAATAACTTTTGCTAGTGTTATAACTTCGTGCTCTGATCTATCTACTCTAGGACAAGGCCAGCAGATTCACACAGAAGTTTTGAAAGCAGGATCATACTCAGCTCCCGCGGTTACTAGTTCTTTGATCACAATGTATTCACGGTGTGGTTGCGTAAGCGATGCAACCCGAGTTTTCAACGAAAGGGAACAAGCCTCCGATGACCTTATTCTTTGGACATCGATGATTGCAGCGTACGGATTACACGGAAGAGGAAACGAAGCTATTGAAATTTTCAAAAGAATGGAGATCAAGGGAATTGAAGGTAATGACATTACTTTCTTAAGTATACTTTATGCTTGTAGTCATTCAGGTTTAAAAGATGAGGGGCTTCGGTTTTTCGATATGATGGTGAAAAAATACGGTATGACGCCGAATATTAAACATTATACATGTGTAGTTGATCTTTTAGGAAGAGCGGGATGTTTAGATGAAGCCGAAAGCATCATTGAATCTATGCAATCGAAACCCGATTTAGTCATATGGAAAACTCTCTTATCAGCTTGTAAAACTCATAGAAACACAGCTAAAGCAGAAAGCATAGCTAAGAAGATTCTCCATATTGATCCTCAAGACTCAGCATCTTATATTCTTCTATCAAACTCCCAAGCCACTGCTAAAAAATGGGAACAAGTTGCAGAAGTACGAAGAACAATGAAGAATCGAATGATCGAAAAAGAGCCCGGAATGAGCTGGTTCGAGACGAAGAACGAGGTACATTATTTCATTGTAGGAGATAATTCTCATCCTCAAATTGAAGCAATCAAATTATACATGAAAGAATTGATATTTGAAATGAGATCTCGGGGTTATGTACCCGAAATATCTGCGGTTTTGCACGATATGGATTGTGAAGAAAAGGAAGATAATTTGGGGAGTCATAGTGAGAAGTTAGCTGTGGCTTNACAGGCATAATCTTCAAGCGATGCTTCATGTGGTCGCCGGTTGGAACGGACACGACGGTGAATTTGAATTGAAGGTGAAGAGAAGCCTTGCGTTGGTTAATAAATCTGCTTCGATTATTAAAGAAGAGTTCATGATTCCTGGAGCTTGGTGGATTGAGAAGAATAAAGGTATGGTTATTGATGAGAATGGTGACTGGGTATTATCGCCGCCGTTGGATGAAGATCAGCCGGTACCGGAGTTTGATGATTGATTCTTCTGGATTTGTTTGTTTTTTCAGTTTGGTATCTTCCTTTGAATGTTTTTAATGAATGTTTCTAAATTTGCTACTTGAGTTTGTAAAATCCCAAACTTTATCATATATTTTAATGTTTGAGTACATCTTTTATTAAATATTACAAATTATGAGGATATGATTTGCCCACAATTAGGGGAAAACACAATACCATGGTCATTTTTGCATCTCAGCATATTGAGCAATAATTTCAAATATATCTTAATGATTGAATAAGAGAGTTTTCGATTGAGTTAAACATTTTGATATTGAATCGGCCCCAAATTTATGTGTGGAGATCGGTTAGACGATGCTCCCCAAAACTTACTTTTTATCCGTTATTCGCCTCACCTGTAACTATATGTCTCAAATTGCATAATATTGCCCGTTTTGTAATCTATCTATAATGACTTCCATATATTTCTCATAACTTTACTTTATACTTAGATATAAATTTTCTAGTAGATCATCCCAATATTTTTATACTGATGCGGAGTACCGTTTCGGTCCGGACAAGTACGGAATTTTTTTTATTTTTTCTAAAAAGTTTTTAAGGTTTCTCCGGGTCGACCCGAAAACCCGATACCGATTGAAATACCGGTGCTTCCTGGTTTTCATCGTACCGATCGGTATACTGACCGGTATGAAAATATTAGATCATTAATCATAACTCTACTATAGAGTGGATACGCTTAACTCTCATGTTCTACTGTAATTCTTGCCATTTTACTAGGGATTCATTACCCCGGGGTGTCTTACATCCACCATTCCTTATGAATTCAGCATTTTCCCCGAGTTTTGCACCACACATAGGCCATAACATGAGACATGCTCTGGTACACAATATAATGACACGTTTTTGTACGATGTTGCTCACTTTGGACAATGATAACCTTTATGAGCTATATTTCAAATTTAGCACATTTAATTTTCTGGTTCAACAGGGATTCTGATTATTTTGCTAGGGAAAATGCATTGTGTAAGTAATAGACGAATTATTATAGTTAACCTCTTAATATTAATGTTTATAGCCGATATTCTAATTTGTCTAAGACGTCTCTCGCTAGCCCATATGGATCTTACACCCATCTTCGGCATGTTAAGTGTGAAGATCGTATGACGGTCATCTACACCATAATAATGATCGACGTTGGTGTCGATCAACACACATGGTGTACGATCATCATTGGGTTATGTGTATCGATCTTCATGGATACCGATAGGTCAAGTGGACACATCACACAATAACGAATTAGACAAGTGGACATGCTCAATATGAGTGAGGAATTGTCAATCGATCCTAAGTAAACCCCAAGATTTGAGGTTCAATGTTTCAAAGTAATATTATTAATTGATCTCTTGTCGTCTACCAAACTAGAGAATTCGTGTGTGTTGTAATCTTCTTTCAATTTTGAATTTAACGTTCTGTCGATCACATGGTTTTCACCTATCTTAGACGTTCATGTTAATTTTTTTTATGTCGTTTACTAAATGTTCTTCAACGATGTTATTTTCTGGGTCATATAACCTATCGAGATTTTTAGTATATTCCCAACACAACACATCTTGTACCTTTCATTCCTCAATGCTATCCACCCGGTCATTATCATTAGTTAACCGTTTGGTTAATGGATAATCATATAGGTAATTATACTGATAAACAAACGGATAATGATGTGGATATTAATTAAACCACTACACATCTCATATAAAACGGTTATCCAAATTTACAATCCCTAGCAACCCAACATCTCTTTATGTACCCAAAATACTCATAAATAGGGCAATTATACATCCATCCGGTATAACCCATATTTGGCATCCTTATTTATACCCATACTCCTCATTTTATTATATTAATATTTACATTGCTTAGATAATGGGCCTGGGCCCAGTTTGTAGGAGTTGTAGTAACATATCCTAACTAGCATGTTATAAAAATCGATCGAATCGATGGGTCAGAAATACCTTATACTGATCGAATTGGATAGTCGGAATGGTTTGAACATGTTTGATAAAAAAATTAATAATAATGTTAATAAAAAAAAGAATATATATTTCAAATATATTTCTTTACAAATAACTCTAATTACATTTTTTAAAAGTATAATTAGATTAAAAAAGTTTAATGTAAACAAAAGTTTACATTTGATATATGGAATTCAATAGCTAGAGTTTTAGACATCGAAAGTTCAAGTTCAATGATTAAATAAAAATATGAAATAAAATAATAAAAATTCATGTAACGATATTCATCATTAATGTATTTATCAAGAAAAACTAAAAAAATTACTTTTTAGTATAAATTTAACCTTAATTACCAATGCAACCGATTTTTTTGGTGAAAAAACCGATCCGGCCAGATTTTTAGGAGAGCAACACCGGTTTCTAAAATACATGCGAACCGGTTTGAGTCGGATCGGGAGGGCGAGCGATTTCCGGTTGAACCGGTCCACACGGCCGGTTCGACAGGTTTTTAAAAACCATGCGCATTAGACTATTTGCAATACTGGGCGCTCAACTTTATATTTAAAATTCGGGTGACATTTGCATACGTCCCCAAACTTATAGGGTTTGTAAAGAGCATACCATTCAAGTTACGAAATTGCAAATATAATACGATTTTTGAATAAAAATATGCAGTATAACCCTCTAATTTCAATTAAATGTACATATAACACATCAAATTTCTAATAATGTTTATCATTGACACTTTAATGAACTCGTTAATGTTAAATATTTTATTCACAATTCTTGAACATCAAGAGAAAATTTTGTATAATTTTTCAAAGAGATCTTATTTGCGTACTTTGTGAGGGGTTTTCAAATAGTTTTCAACTTACGGAAAACCGGATGCTAGAATGTCATAGGTCAAAAACGCTATTGATAACTTTAGATATCATTTTTCTAATTTCTTAAGTTGGGGGTATGTTCTTTACACATCTCGTAAATTGATGGTTAATTATAAAATTTTCTCTTTTATATTCTATTATTTGCCATATATTAGTTATGAGAACTCCAGGATCTGGTAGCCCGAACCGATGAAGGCCCATAGTGATTTGAGTAAACTCATTTGACAAGATACGAACTTACGCAACCCAAGATGCTAAGTTTGACCCATTCAAGATAACAAGCCCGAAGGCCTACATAACGAGTGAAGCCCAAATGCCCATTTAACTTGCAAGACCGAATGTTAGAGTTAGATAAGACTCAGTGCTTCGGAAACCGATCTCTTGGATCGGTCCAAACGATTACATTAAGCCTCGGGCATACTCAAGTTTTATGTGCTTCGGGTCTATCCACGTTTTCTGTCAGAGGAAAACGACATTGTCAGAGATGCTTACGGAGCGTTTTCCACGCACAATTTATCTCTATAAATATAAGGCTTAAAGGCTAGCTGGAGGGAACTCTTTGGAAGCGGTGAGGACCTTTTGGATGAGCGAAATCGCCGTTACTCTGCGATTTCATTCCCCACGCTTTACTTATTATCTTAGTCATTTTCATAAGCTTTTACTATTTTTAATCATGAATTGTTTTAACAATATATCGACTAAGAGCATTTTCAAACTTTTAGTCAAATGAGTTTTTCTTTTTCTTTAGGGGTTTTCCATGTTAAATCGATGTACCATTTGCTTATTTTGTGCTTGTTCATCATTTCCACCATTTTAAACAAATCAAAACATGTTCAATTTATTGCGAACTTGTCGACTGTTGGTACTTAGGTCTTTTTACCACAACAAGGTTTGAGGAAATCGAGTGTCTTAATTTATTCTTCTAAGTTTTTTAAAAAAAATTTAAAAAATAATCAAATTATATTTTAATATTGAAAATAATTATTAAAATATATAAATTTACAATATATCGATATATTGATTTTATTGATAGTGTAGTAATTCCTCCATATTATATGTGTGAAAATGATTTATTTACTAATTTTATTAGTTTTGAACAGTTTGATTTATAGATTTTTAATTGTGATTTTATTTCACAAAAAACATACTAATTAGTCATCAATTTTATTCGATTTAGATTACCGCGTTAGTGGTTTTAGTTGCTAAATTATTTAGTTTTTAACGGTCGATTGTATTTTTAATTTAAAAAATACAATAAAAAATTAATCAAAAGTATAAAATGTTTCACACTCATAAAAATCACAATTATCAATTTAACATATAAATGTGATTTATACAATAAAAATAACATTAAAAATAATTAATATTTACATAAAAAAATAAATAATAAAAGTTTAAAATTATAAGTATATGTATATTATTGTACTGATGATAGGAAAATTTTTTTATAAAAACATTGATATTATCATTAATAATGAAAATTGTTGATATGTATAAAGAGAAAACTTAAGTGGAAAGAAAAAATAAGTTTTCGAACGCATATTATTGGAGATACCTTATAGAATTCGTTCTTAAACAATGGGGTTGTTTGGTTCTACCTTACCGCACTGTAATTTTATTTTCAACTATCCAACGATCTATTCAATTACGTTGATTGTACCGAGATTTTTGGAGGTTATATAACCATGTCTTACAGCGTATGGTCAATTTATTGTGGTTTTGTAAATTTTAAAATTGTCATTTAAAGTTAATTTAATTTCTTTAAAATCAAACTCAAACTATTTTTATTTTCATTTCATAAATCTTAGACATTTTTTTCGATGTTATAGGTCTACAATTTTTGATTTCTTCTTGCAAGATACATATTTGATTGTATGAGTTTCTTTTCGGTTGTTCTTTCGATTGTTTCTTTTCGGTTGTTTTTTCAATTGTTTCTTTTGGTTGAACATTTCAGACTGGGGTTGTTTTTTATATCCGCGGATTTGTGCCATGAATATTATATATACTAATTTTAATAATATTTTGACTTGTTATTATGATGTTAGAAGCGTTTTGTATTTTGGCGGATACAACATTTCAAGCTTTCAAAAACAATAAGATTCGAGCAAATGATAATGTTGAGATGAAACCTAATGTCGAGGATGATGTTAATGATAGATTGTTGAGAATAATCACTAATCATGATTGGTAAATATTCTTAATGCATTTTGATTAGGGATGGCAAGAAAACTCAACTATATGAATATCCTAGCATACCCGTAAGGGTTGGATTTTTATGGATATGAAATGATAAACCCGCATGGGGTGGGGTGGATTTGGATTTCTACTCAAACACAAACTCATACACATCTTACTCGCTAAATTTAATGTAATATTTAAAGTTTTTTATATATAATATTTTTAAAAATATCTTATATGTCAATATGTTTATATTCATGATATGTAATTATGATTAAATTTATTATATTTAATTATCATTCTAATAATTTATCTTATCAATTTTATAAAATTATGTTTGCTTGGATGAATTTATTTTGGTGTTATCATAATATTTTCGTTTATTTAGTAACCAAGTATAATGTAAAAACGATATTCAAAGTTTAGAAATTATGTATTTTACACATGTATATGAATGAATATCGACAATAAAATAACAATTTTTCATTCATTTTTTGATAATCGATTTCGAAATATTAAAATATTATTTTATGTAATTTTTAATATATAAATATGTTATTTATACTATTTTAAAATTTAGATATATTTTTACATCTTTTAAGGTTAAATGATCAAATAAAAACGATATTCATGTTAAAACATTAACGGATATTGAAATAAAAAGCAATTACTTTTATTCTTTTTTATTAACATGCAATTATAAATATTAGAGAATATATTTACAAACCTTTTGACTTATATTAGAGAATATAAGTCAAATTGTTTGACTTATAAGAGAATATATATATAAAGTATTAAAAGTATTAAAATTTTTAATACTTTTAATATTAGAGAATATATTTATATCAATTTTTGTACTATTTTTATCATTTTTAAAATTTGATATTTCTTTACATTATTTTAAAGTTTCGATATATTTATAAATATTAGTAATAAATAAAAGCAATTTATTACTTTTTCAAAAAAATATTTTTAAAGAAATTTAAAATATTATCGAAAAAAGTTAAAAAAATTACTTATATTTTTTATTACTTGAAATTTTACGTGGATTGGATTATCTGCCGTGGGACGAGTATTCGCAAAGGTAAGCATGAATTTGAATATTCAAACCAATGTAAATTTGGAACGGACATGAATTTGAATTTATAAGTGGTGGAGCGGATATGTATTTAACCAAACTCGGCTCAGACCCTACCAATTGACATACTTAATTTTGATTGAAATGAGTATGTATTTACAAATTATTTTTATACAATCAAAATTTATGTTTCGCTATCATTGTAAAATAAGTTTTAAGAAATTAGATAAATATTAATTTATTGTATATGCACGTTTTGATATTTATTTGTTTTATATTCATGTATAACAAATATCTAATATAAAAAATTAAAATAGACATATTTTATTGAAATCATTGTACAAAATCAATTTTTAATAATCTACCATAATTATCACTGTTAATTGAATGCACATAACATTGATGACACGTGACCTACTGTGCGTTAAGGTGCTGCAAGAACTCCAATATCTTTTATTTATTTAATTTTCAATGGTAAAGTGTGGGTTCCATCTAAAGCTAAGCTGACGTATGACTGTGACAGTCGGTCAATAATTGTGTCATATTCCTATTTTATTATATTTTAATTTGTACCCTATTCTTGAATACACAGAAAACTGCAATTTTTCATCTACATTAAGATTTCAATATAAAAATCATATAAACTAGTCGATATTTTATATCTTTATGATATAGTGGTATATGTTATGTACATTTGACTGGTTAATGCACAACAAATAACAAACTTACCAATTCTCGTTGAAATCGTTGGAGTGTCACCACCGTTATTTACAAATTATTTATCAAACAAATAGGTTATGAGGCGAACCATTTTTATCGTCTTACGGTTATTTTTTAAAGTATTATTAAAAAATAAGCTTATATAGAGAAATATATACTCACTTTTTTAGATATAATGATAATTGTATAATCGTTCATTTAAAATATACTTTGTAAATGAAGAGAATGCAAAGAACCCATGATGATTGTTGCATCGTAGGTTAGTATAGTAGAAGATATGTGAGTAATTTGTTTCGTTAGATCAAATCATTACTAATAAATGTTGGGAAATATATGGAAACAACTTCAATAGGTTAATTAAAATTCGAGAACAAAATAAAAGAAAATAATGACATAAGAAGTTTAATTAGAAAATCCGAGATTGATAAAAAACGACATGATCGGTGGAACAACCAAATTTAATATCACTAGAGGAACAATATAACACACACGGAGAGAAAAGTTAGATTACATATATTTTTGACAATAAATACTGATGTCTCCTTATAGAGATACGGTGGTTGTGAATATTTAGGGAAATAAAATATTTTTACATAATATTTGTAGATTTTGATAAAATCATATTACATGATCTTGTTTCTTGATTATATTCTTTCAATATGTGACTCTCGTTCTAGATTGATCGGTCAATCCGTCCTATCATGTCTTAATTCAGTAATCAAACCGATTGCTTCCATCTCATATCCTTGGATTGATTCATTGTCACATTCGATATTGCGTGCTCGTTCTTCTTGATTGATCGACTCCAATATCGATCGTCCTCTAAATGTGACCGATCACACCAATGTAAATCGTCATCTAAGAGTGTTCGATCGACAATGACACCGATTATCATCTAAGTGTATATGATCGACAACAATACGGATCTTAACACTTAATTGTCTCCGACATGAAATCGATAATGTATCTCCTCATTATAGTGTCTGCTCACCAATTTGCTTGATGAATCCTACTAAGCTATGTTTAACTCTAGCTTTGTCATAATTACCTCATTTGTCATTATATTTGTTGGATTTTTAGTATCTTTGATTTTGGTCAATTAAAACAACTTTAATATTTAACTTTGGAAACAACCCCACCTTATTTTGAATATGATCCATGAGGGCAAGAATGGACATAAATCTTGAAAAAACAATAGTAAAATGGAATTGGGGTGAATGTGAGTGACGAAAAGAACTTGGATCATGATTCAACAGACAAAAGAACAATAATATGGGCATTTCACGACAACTCATTTCTCTCTGATTTGATCGTCTTCTTCGTCTTCATCTTCAGGTGTTTTTTACTCTTCTCTTTTTATTTTCCTCATTTAGGGTCCGCCATCACAATCACCATCTTCTTCTTCTTCTTCTTCTTCTTCTTCTTCTTCAATCCATGGCTGACAGATCTGCTTCAGCTTCACCCGACGCGCCGCCGACTCCCAGCCGTTATGAGTCACAGAAACGCCGTGACTGGAACACATTCGGTCAATTCCTCCGTAACCAGCGTCCCCCAGTAGCTTTAAGTCACTGTACCAGTAACCATGTTCTTGAGTTTTTACACTACTTGGATCAGTTCGGAAAAACTAAGGTTCATTTACAGAGCTGTCTCTTTTACGGACAACCTGAACCACCAGCACCTTGTCCATGTCCACTTCGACAAGCTTGGGGAAGCCTTGATGCTCTCATCGGAAGGCTACGCGCCGCCTATGAAGAAAACGGTGGATCGCCGGAGATAAACCCGTTTGCCAGCGGTGCTATAAGAAGTTACTTGAAAGAAGTTAAGGAGCATCAAAGCAAAGCTAGAGGAATACCGTACCTGAAAAAGAAGGCGAAATCCTTATCAGCTTCTGGATCAAAGAAAAACGATGATAATTCTCCATCTTCTTCTTCTCCATCTTCTTTCCATGCCGCGTAATTAAATTCCTCCAAATCTTCAGCTATTTTCGTTTTTGTCTTTCTATTATTGTCTTCTCTTCTCTTCTTCAATTCAAGATCATGAATAAATTAATCGTCTTCTTTCCCAATCATCAAAACCCTATATGAATTGCAGAAAAAAAATGTTTCTGCAAGACACAATACAATTACAGCATAAACACTCAATTTTTTCTCTGTATATATCTCGTTACAAACCCATTACAGAAAATTAAATTGCTCAGGTTTCAGCAGGAAACGGTGGTCAGGCTCGCAGTAATCGTCCTTTTTTCAGATCACATCTGCAACTTTTTCTTTGAACATTCAATTAAAAAATTAGGGTTTTGATCAGAAATGAATATCGATCAAATTACCCCAAATATCAGATCTCCTCCTTATCTCATTATTGTCTGAATCTTATCTTTGTACGCCGTACAAATGTAGACCAATTTACCTCATGGCGTGGGGCTTCAGATGTCATTAAACATTAATTTCTTTTGATACAGAGAAAATGGGTTCATTGTCCTTCGCATCTTGTTTTCTGTCGGTGCACAGATTCTGTGGGACAATAAGATTATTGATTGTCTGTAAAACTACTGTTTTTTTCTTCATTTTGAAGCATAAATCATTACTTTTGTAGAAAAAAAACTGACTTGAAAGGAAGAAGAGAGGAGAGGGTAGGGTTGAATGACGAGTACAGTGGAATGGGTTATATGGGTTCTTTTTTACGACAAGGAATAATGGAATTTTTTAAGGCTAGGGTTTTCATAGGAAAAGAAAAGGTATCATAGGCTATTTTACAAAAGTATCACGGCCAAAAATGATTTTTGCAATCAATCCATCAAAGACAAAAATCATTTGCAATTTTTACACTTTTATTGATAGATTGACAAATCAACTTCTCTCTCTGTGATAGATAGAATGGTAATGCAGACATGCTAACTCAATGTGATTTCTAGTGTTATAATATTATATTGAAATTATAAAGTTCTAATATCATATTGAAATTATAAAATCTAATGAAAATTAAGACATGTGTGTGCACGTAAAAACATATAATAGGATGAGATCTTAAATGATGTTCCACTCTCACTCGACCATAACAGTTTTACTGCATCTTCTCATTGTGTTGATTTCGAACGTGTACTCGTTTAGTCTTGTCCCTTCAATCATATTGTTTTCTAAGTATTTGAGACAAAATCACAGATATTGCAATGCACCACATAAATTCTAGTTTACGGACAATGAGCGTAATCCTCCACAATGTTTTTCATACATACATTAGGTTTAAAAGAGGGTCAAAACGAAACAATTTTAAAAACGTGCATATGACTTTTAAGTGTACAGGATGACATAAATAACACATGTTCTGCCTCCCTGTTTTCCTTCATTCCCCCCACATTACATTTTGACCATCAGCAGCCTCTTCAACACCCCCTCTGACTAGTGAATGTGGGATCTCCTGAAATTTCTTGAGCGGTATGATGTCTATCTTTGACATGTGATGAAGGAATAATGTCTTCCCAAAGGATTTAGTGAAAATATTAGTTGGTCATCTAAATTGACATGTTTTAATTCAACTTCATTATCTTTAACTGTTTTCCTCAATGGGTGACCTTTATATGTTTGGTTTTACTTAAGTGTGTAGGATCATTTGCTATGGAGATGACTGCTTGATTATGAATTCGAAGTTCGGTGGGTCGCTCTTGTTTGAAACCAATGTCTTCAAGTATTTGCCACCACCTCCTGTTTTTAGTGCACCATGAGCATGGGCATTTATTCAAGAAGAATATGTAACTTGATGTGCTTTTGACCTCATTGGATCTTGCATAATCGCTATCTGCATAAGCCATCAATGTCACAGAATTAAATTCAGTAGAGTAAGAAAGATAGAGTCCATAATCTAGAGTTCCCCTTATATATCTCAATACTCTTTTGGTTAGTTGTAGATGGCTCCTCTTAGAAAATTGTATATATCTAGATAAGGCATTAACGATGTAGTTCAAGTCGAGCCTTGTATTAGATAGATATATCAAGCTCCAAATTATGCCTCGATATAATCCAACATCAACATTATTTTCAGAATCGAAGACGATATTTTTGCTTTGTAATCAACTGGTGTAGATATAGGACTTGCATCCATCATTCTGAACTTTTCTAGAATATTAAGAAAATACTTCTTTTAAGATATAAACGTTCCAATACCTTGATGTTGAGAGATTTTCATTCTTAGAAAATAATAAATTTCACCAAGATTACTCATTTCAAATTTTTGAGTCATAGATTTCTTAAAGTCTATGAGGCATGCTTCTTCGCACGAAATAATTAAAAGATCATCAACCTACATGGACACAAGTATGAGTTACCTTCAGTTTTCCTCATGAATACAGTTCTCCACTGAATTTCTGAAATCCGAGATCAACCAGAGTCTCATTAATTCTATCGTTCCATGCCCTTAGAGCATGTTTTAGGCCATACAATTCATTCTTTAACTTATATACTTTGTGATATTCTTCTAGTTTAATAAAACCCTCAAGTTTATCTACATGCACATCTATTTTGAGGCCTCCATGTAGAAAGGTCGTTTTGACATCCATATGATGCACTTTCCAATTAAAACAAGCTGCCAATGACAGTAACAATATTATGGAGTCAAGGCAAGCAACTGGGGGAAAAACTTCGTTATAATTTATATCATTCACTTGAGAGTATCATTTGGCTACAAGTCTTGCTTTATACTTATTTACACTTCCATATGGATTCATCTTGGTTTCAAAGATCAACTTCACCCATATAATTGTTTTATTTCTCGGTCTGTTCACCAATTCCCAAGTGTAGTTTTGTTTAATGGATTTGATCTCTCTAGCCATGACATCTCTCCATTTTTCTTGACTTGAAGCTTCTGTACAATTCATTGGATCAGAAATATTTAGGCAACATTTAGCAAAATATTCATCATGCCTAGTTTCAACATGTTCTGTTTGAAAGTATATATCAGTAGGAGTTCTAAAATGTGTGGGTCCATCACTCGTATCATTATCATATTCACTTATAGAATTAGAATCACCTTGATTTTCATCTTGATCAGTTTATGTTTTAGTATGGTCAATGTTCTCAAGCATAATTTCAAAAAATTGATCAGCAGTCTCATTTACATCCAAATTATTATGTTCTAGATCTTGTGGTTGGGGATGAGGCATGTGCGTCATTTCAGGTATAGGTTGTTCCCTTATCCATCCACTGATTTTCTACAAAAGTGTGGCCAAGTGTTGCTATAGGATAGAAGTTCCGAGTTCCAATTTCAAATATCATCTCTTTGCTACCTGAAAATGATGGAGAAAAAGCTTTAATTTGTTTATTTTCTGATTCTCACTCTTTGTCCTCTTCAAATTCAAACACAACATCTCTATTGATACACATTTTTCATTCTACTAGAAACAAGACTCTGTAACCTTTCACTCTAATTGCATATCCCATAAAAATTCCAACTTTGGATTTTTCATCAAGTTTGGTTCGTTTGGCTGCCGATATGTGTACATGACACACACAACCAAAAAATTTTTAGTGTCTGACTGAGTTCTTTGATCAATGTTGATCTTACCCGAGTATATTCTCTTGTGTTTATCCTTACCCAGGGCTCGTCCGACATGGTTACGTAGTGTTTTCGGTATTTTCATATGTCTATCGCGAGGCACTTTCAGGGGGTATTCTCGTAATTCAGGCTCGCTGGTCCCCATATACAGTTTTTGTAGGCGTTTTGAGTTATCTCGGCCCCAGACGGGGCCAGGGGTATTTTCGTAATTTGCCACCCGGGAGCAAATCGGTCGGGTGCAACGATGTTATGTGGCTGTGTATTCACTGCTTGGAGGCAAAGAACTAATTTGCGAGGTTTTCCGGTATTTTCTCATCGTATTTCCGACTAATATCTTGATCGTGATAGGTTCCCGAAACATCGGGATCAGCGTGGCATTTATTATATTATTGATGAGATCCCTTTTCGAACCACAACAATTATAATTGGAGGTTATTTAAGTGTTTTGGGCTGAGTGAAGTAAACTGGGCTTATGGGCTCAAGTAAGTGAAGTTGGGTTGAATTTCTCTATAAATACAAGCCCAGTGCATTTGGACGGGTTCAGACTGTTATCACGCTTTCCAAGAAAAAATATTATTCTGCATACTGTAGAGTCGTGACTTTTCGCCCGGAACCGCGACTTGTTGCCTGCCTCCTAGCTTGAGTCGCGACTTATTGCTCTTCATCCCGCATTAGCGACTTATTGCTCATAGTCGCGAGTTATCGCTCTGTTGCACGCAGTCGCGACTTGTTGATACCCAGCCTGTCTCGCAACTTGTTGCCATCTCACACCGACCCTCGAGTTGTTGCTGATACAGTATATTTCGCGAGTTGTTGACCACAACTCGCGACTGCGAGCCTTTCGAGTTCGACTGAGTATTTTCGATCGTTTTTCGAGCCGTTTTCACCCGTGTTATTATTATCACCTCATTGTACTTGTAACCTTTGATCATTATAGTGAAAACCAAGGTAGAGCTTTGCTCTCCCGAGGACGTAAGCCCACACATTGTGAGCCCAACCTCGTATATCGCTCGTGTCCTCATAACAAATTAATTTCGAGTAATTAAAAATTGATTGATATAAGATTAAATACTCTAAAACATTTTTAGACGAGATCAAATGTCATAGCTCATATGATGTCTTCCCAGTCAATATCCTGGAGGGTAGCATATTGAGTAGGTAAACAACCGTAGAAGCTGCCTCTGTCTGGCATGTTTTCTTATATTTTTTTTAAAAATTAGACATCTTACCATCTCGATAATAATCTTGTTCTTCGTCTCACTCACCCCATTTTGCTCATGAGTGTAAAGTGTGATATATCCAATAATATCTATTGAAGTCATCAATAAAGTTAATGAAATATTTACTCCCTCCACAAGATCGGTATTTCATAGGACCACAGAGGTCCGTATGTATTGGATCCAATTTTTTAGAGGCTCGTGTTGTGCTTTGTGTAAATGATTTTCTCGTATGTTTTCTCTTTTGATATAATAGGCCTGTGCAATTTAAATGCTGCAGATTTGGTAAGTTTAATGACGTACCATTTTTTTGTAGAATCTTCAGGATTCTGATGCCGTAATGCCCAAATTTCCTATGCCACTTTATGTTTCCTTGGTCATGCTGAAACTTAGTTCCTGAGCAGTGGAATTCATTGTGAATAAATTATTATCCAACAATACACAAGTTAATTATGAACTTATTGTTGGATTCTCAATTTTGCAGCTCATGCCTTAGAAAGAGAGTTTAAAATTATGCGTCAATAGTAGTCCTACACTCCGAAGATTCTGCTTAAGGTCAGGAAGAAATAGGACTTCATCAATCAAAATTGGACCTTGATTTCCTTGATGACATAGATCGTATTCCTTCTACAAAAGTAATATGCCACATAGCTGATTTAACTGAATTCTTATGTGTTTCTTTCAAGATAATAAATAGAGAATTATCTCTACACATGTGTCTTGAGCAACCGCTATCCAAAATCCAGCCATACATTGCTCGAAATAAGTGAGGAGACTGATCTCCATGTCACATAAGTCCTCATACATAGAAATTTATGTTGCATTAGATTGTTTAGTTGCATATTTTGTGGTTGGACACACTCGTTCCACATGGCCTAAGTTACCACATATTTTGCACTTCGCGTCTAGTCTCCACCAACACGCTTCGGATCAGCGGTTTATTTTTGCACAAAATGGGAATACATTCAATGTGTCTTTTCTAAACCTCCAATTTGAATACATTCTATGGGTCTGCAAACTTCGTACATTTGTAGATATGTGACCATGTGTAATAACATTTTTTTCCTTTTATCAACGTCATGGCGGCAGCTTCAAGTGTGTAGTTGTTGGCCAATGCTACATCATTTTTGGTCGATATCTCTACAATTTCTGAGGGTCTCATTGAAATTTGTTTATCACAAGATTGCGAAGCACTAATAAAGTCACTGAAGTTTGCTTTCTCCTCTATCAATTCAAATAATTTTTGAGTTTCTCCATTGCACACAACTTCGGTTCAAATCTATTAGCAAGACTCATACTAGCATTTTCTATGATTTTATCACCACTCAAGCCCCCTCAGAATGCCCCTTGATGGTTCGATCATAATATTCATGGAGTGGTTCCTTATGATGCCTTCTGTTGGCTTCAAAATCATCCAGTTTGTTGTGAATATGAATCTTCATAATTTGATCTCCACTCGTACAAGTCTTTGAGTCGATCCAAAATTTCCTTAGGGTTCACACAATTTGCAATTTTATCAAACATACTCTCCGCCATTGCTTCATGCAGTATTTTTTATTAATGATACATGTCTGTTTATTTTATTGATCTTGTAATTGGGCTTGTTAACATGTTGGGCCGACGTTTTTTGCGTTCTGTCTTCCCACCTTTACCTGGGCTTACATAACAGTAAGGCGGTTAGCCCACGTATATAAACTGGGTTTTTGCCCTGCAAACACAAGAGTGATTTTTGTCATTTCCTTGCGCCGATTTGTGACTGTGATCCTCTATGTTCTTCTCCATAACTGACCTTTGAACGTCTGAACTGCTTACATTCTTGAGCATCTTGATTGCTTGTGTTTCCTCTACTTCTTGAGTGCTTAGATCTTCGTTTCATTCCATAATCTAGAAAGGTTCTTAAGATAGTTGTGTATTGCGTGTGTGACTGAAATCATTTCTGTTCACTAGTTGAACTTTGACGACTCCAAGTAGACTTTTCATTGATTTTTGATAGCAAAATTAACGAACCCGTCTTTATTGGATGAAATGTGAAATGATGCTTCTCGGTCAAATACCAATGACTTGATTGGACTCTTAATGCACACAACTAGTATATTGTCCATTTCGGTGATCGACGTCGATCCATCCCTTCTTTCTCCTTGCATTCTCGCTTGTGCACCTTATTTCTGTGATTCCAACATTCCAGTTTGCCAAGTGACTTCAACATGTCTCTCCTTTCCCATCAATTATTATACTGATATGAATTGTCATAGCAGCAAGGTCATTGCAATCTAGATTTGATTTCTGCACTTCTTCACTGATCAATCAATCACGCACGTCAATAAAATATAACTTACTTGGTTGACTACCGATCACGTCTATCGTGGTTCCCCAAATGTCCCACAATGTTCCAAGTAAAAGAATTGTTAGTTGATCATCATTGATTTCGTGCTCCATCGATGCAAGTTGTCCTTCAAGATTATTGAACTTATTCAAGTGTTGGAATCTGAACCACTTTCGGTCATCTTCAAGGTGTAAAATTTATTTGCAATGTGCACTAAATTTGTTGACATATGTTTTGCGTATATTTCCTCAGTTTCTTCATCACCATGTATGTAGTTGTTTTATCAAAATGTTGAAGGCAACGTTTCTCGTTACAATTCTCACCATGAAACCGATAGGCTTTTCATTGATTCTCGACCACTCGGCATCCAACATCTCAGTTGGTTAATCTTTTTTCAGAGCCGCACAGAAATCATTCCTTTTTAGAGTTCTTTCAATCTACATCTTTCACTACCGATAGTCGTCACCATCAAACATTTTCGAGATCACTTGATATTCCTCATTGCCACGATCAATGAGTTTTATTCATACTAATTGAGTTGGATATGAAAACATTGATAAATATATGGATAATTTGATACATATAATTATTAGAAATTCTGAATTGGATCTAATGTTGTGGATTAATTTTCTCTCTTTTAATTTGGTTTATTCATAAAAATAAAATTGAATTATAATAGTAACTAAGGGGAAATAGCAAGTCTAAAATGTTTTATTTTATAATGTATAATATTGCTATAACATCAATTGAAGTAACATACAAGTTTGTAAAAAAACTTTCTTTTGTTGGGACTCATCTTACTGATGTAGGCTTCATCCAAGGTAGACAAGAATTTATGTCCTAATAGTTGTGATCGATTTGCTGAGAATTCATCATATAATGTATTGTAGGGTGAAAGTTGTTTAATTCCTCCCACAATATAATAAGTTTAGTGAAGTATTCGGGGACGATTAACTTGATGCAACAACTCAATATCAGTATCTAAATGACAAACTCGATTGTCATCCTATAGGGAGAAATGAAAAGTGTTTCCCAAATTGCATTGTTCCATGGATTTCAAATGCTAGGAGACAACTGAATCATTACACCTTCGCCATTGTCTGTAAGTGAGATCATCCTTTGGTGGCTTTGGGATTGATCCATCGCGAATCCAAATTAAATGACATGGAAAGTAAGAATGAGCATTTCGAGTTGATGCAATTCCTTTCATTGAGCAATTCGAATCCAATTACAGAACTAACACTACCGCTCGGATGTCTTGCAAAAGGCGAGTGTGCATTTCTGTGGTTGAGCGTAAGAGAAACGGAATATTTATGACCCGATACCATATTGGAGGTATATAATCAACTAAGATGAAAGTGGTTAGTAACATTTTGTGGCCATGATTCTTGGGTTCTCTAAGCATATTGAATGCCAAATCATAGCGTAATATTGGTACAATGCATCATTTAGTTAAGTATTTGAAGGAATTGAGAATCTATATTTTTGTGTGTGCTTGAATCGTCGTGTGACTAAATCCCGTTGAACTAGTCTTTTGAACTAAGTGTGCTCCGTCGTATTTAAATGATGATTATATTTTTTATACATGACTTGGTAAAAAGGTACGCAAAACTTACCGAGTTCATGAGCTTGCGGTACAAATCCAAGACCTATTTGTATGTGTATCGTGGTGATTTACCACCCAAGAAAAAGTGGTTTACTTGTTAAAGAAACCATATACGAACAAGACTAGGTAACTTATGTATCTAGTAAAAGTGCCTAAAGTGTTTCTTATTTCGTATTCGGGGATTAGAATCCTACTAGGTTAAACTTAGAAGGAGGAACAAGGGTTGAATCGTTCAATTTTGGGAATTGTTGTAAATCTTAAGTTTATCTTTATCGAGAACACTAGTAAAAAAACCGTGATAAAAGGGGCCAAAATATTTGCCCATGTTCGGAATTAGAGTTACAACAATAGAAAGAACAACAAGATACATTTTAATTGAAATCATGGATAGGTACAACAAAGATGCATGATATTTTGAGAACTATATCATTTTCTTCATTACAATTTCAAAGTAGGGTGCTATTTTATTTGCATATAAAAAATCGACAATTGAAACACTTGTATATCTCAAATTAGAATAGACAACATAACATCAATCCATGCGAAATACGACATTAATTGTCCGTTTTACAAAAATCAAGTTGCTAGTAAAAAAATAGAATTTAATTTGATCGGAATTGACATTCAAATTAGAAATGAAGAATAAATAGATGTATTCACCAAAAGTTGTATACTAGAGAATTTTATTGATATTATCTCCCTGGCAATCAAGCAAAACTAGGTTAATATATGGAAAATAATGAGGCGAATATGAGACGGTTATCCGTTAAAGATACATTATACCTATTCCCTACGTTGTTATATCACTTAATACCTCGCCCATTGTCTGCCCGCCAAAGCGAATGTTAGCCATTGGTTTATATCTTTTTTTTTATAATTTATTAATAGAAAAAATCAATATTATAATATTTAAATATACTTAATGCAAAACACAATTTAATTATTCTGAATAATAAGTTTTAATATTTTAAGAAGACAAATAAAAAATATTAATACTAAATTAAAAAAAAGTTACAAATTTTTATATCAAATAAAACTATAAATTTTTTTGAAATATAAATATATTAGAAAAATAATGAATTAAAATATAAAATATGAGTTTAGCAAACAATATGCATATCTACAATGAAAATTATTTAATATTCAACGGTTTTTTGTTTGTAAATTCAAAAATTGAACTAAGATTATTTTTTATCTAAGTAAATTTTACAAGTATATATAATTAAATACAAACGAATAATTAATTTTGTTTTTGGATAACCATGTAGATGGTGAATCGAAAATATGTAAAACCACTATCCACTCCGTTTAAGACATGCAAGTAATTTTACAACACGTCGCACATATATCATATATTTAACTATCTAAATACACATAAACAAAGTGATTATCCGAAGGATAGCGAGACTAGTAATCCTAATTATCATCCCTAAATGCTTAAGTAACACAAAGCGAATGTTTAAAACATGGAACTACTGTTGTTAAGTAGATGCCCTCAAAACTTCATTTATTTCTTCAAAAATCATTAGTCTAAAGGTCTAGGGGTGAAAACAAACCGAACCGGTTCCCTAACCTCTCGAGCTGAACCAGTCAAGGTTTGAATTCGAATTCCTAGCAAACCGAACCTCAAATTTCAAACGAACCGAGGCGAACCGATTCACGAATGTGGACCATAATAAATGATTTGTTCAAGTCTTTTACGATGTGGTCTTATTCTTCTTATACATTATATCCGAAAACACTTCCCTAGTAAATTGATCCGACTCTAGAAATTTAACATGATATCATAGTTGGTTCGGTCAAAATCATGATTAACAATACCGAGAAAGTCTGATTCATTTTATTTCAATTCCAAATTTATCAGATATTTGAACTTGAGATGGTGTGATAGATAGTCAAAATGATCTACATTAGAATTGAGATAAAATTTGAATTGGTTTATCAGATGAAATGAATATTATAGTAAATAACTTCTTCAAGTCATTTAGATCCCCTCTTATACGTCATATATGTACACACTCTCATCGTTAAACTCTACCATTTCAATACAAATCAATAATATTATAATATTTATATATATTAAAAATATATTATTTTTAATTAATTTGAACCCAAACATTGTATATTTTGAACTGGACCCAAACCTTAATAGAACACTAATGAATCATAGATTCATATGAATTCGATTTGTCTACACCCTAGTCTAAACTCTAAACGAAGGGTATAAACTGATTGAAGCTAGACCATGCAAGTTAGTTGTTCTAGAACATTTTTAGAAATGCATTATTTAATGAAAATGCATTCATAAAATCTACATAGAACACCACCAAGAAGCAGAAGTAGATGATCATACTCAGAACACTTAAATTATGATATTGCCATGAAAAAATCACATTAACAGTACTGAAACACCATCATCAGAAACAGAGCAAAACTACATTAAAAGGTCGAATTAACAACTTCTCTGCACTAAAACAAGACCAAACCAGTAAGAAGAAGTATCTAACTAAAATCCTTTCATGATCATTTACCTGCACACTTCAGTTTCAACCCTTCCATTTTCCATCTATTCACTTAGTTTCTTCTACCTGCAACAGCAAACTAAAACTTTCAAACTTCAGGGGAACAGTCAATAAGCAAAAGAAGCACACTTAAGAGATATTTGAATGTAAATCCGTACACCATCATCACAGTACATAAGAAACCAGCAATAACAATGGATTCACAGTTTCCATATGAATTTCAGCATGATTTAGACTTGTAAACGCTTTCAGTTTCAAGCTTACAGTGAAGCATAAAATGGATACTGACCCGTTTAGGAATTGGGGTTACCGCGCTTTAGCTTCTCAAGCCGGATTTGGGATTCAAGGAACATTTGCATTCTCTGCAACTCTAAATCTTTAGTGAATTGAATTCTCTGTTTCTCAAGCTCCACCATTTGTCTCTGTTTCGATTCCTCAACTTTTTCATATATTTGAGCCAATTTCGCTATAGCTTCTGCCAATTTTGTGTACCCTTCTCCGATCAGTGTCGCTTCCTCTTGCGAAGATCGTGCCCTTTTGAGAGGCTGCGGTGGAGGACGGCGCGTTCCCCTGGAGTTGTACTCATCTTCGTCATCGTCATATTCGTCTTCTTCGGTTTCCATCGCCGCCGCCGCCGCTGCCATAATAGAGAAATGTCTCTCTGTGACGATTCCTGGCCCAGCCCTCTTTGACCTGGGCCCAACCGGTACTAACCACTGAGGGAGATGGGAGGCGGCCGGATCCTTTCCACGGTGATTATTAATCGGAGAATTAGGACCGTGGAGGGGTAGAGTTGACGGAGACGATGATTTTTCCGACGACGATGAGGATCTCCGGCGATGTTTTCCGGAATGGCCATTAGCGTTGCTGTTGGTGCCGTTAGCTTTTGTGGAGGAGTGGCCGATGAAGGAGTCAAGGCTTTGAAAGTGGGACCACGTGGAGATGTAGCGGCCGTTAGATTGAACGACTTTAGACTTCTCGATCTTGTACTTCTTTTTGGTGGTGTCGATGCGGTTTTTGCACTGAACATCGGTGCGTTTAAGCTTCGCCGTAACGGCGTGGCGAGCGTTAACGATATCAGCCACCGCTTGCCAGTGCTTTTTCCGGAGGTTTCCCCGGTTGAGTTGCAGATAGTGCGAACCCCATGCATCAATTAGCGTCCTGGTAGCCTCTTCCGACCAGCAATCCTCCCGGTTCGGAAAACCTGGATTCCGGCTGGTATCCGGCGGCTGGTCTGACGGAACGTCGCTTTCCGGTGGAGATTCAGGGGTCGACGGAACTGGCTTTCCTTCCCCGGAGATTTGGTATTGGGCCAACGGGGAGGCCGCAATTGGTGACGAAGAAGACGGTGTGGTTCGGGATGACATGTCGGTGGCTTGCTGCGGAGGTGACGGTGGGTTTTTCAAAGAGGTGGGCTCTAAAAATTGGAAGACCGCCCGCAGGCACCAACACCGGAAGGTCCGGAAGTGTTAATCGCGATTAGAATTCTTTTAATTTTACCCCCTATTCTACTAATTTATTTCCAAGTCCTCACTTTAAAAAAACCTTTTTTTTCCATATGATATTGTTTTTGTTTAATTGTGCCCCTATATTTCCATAGTTTCCCTTTGAAGCCCCAATTAACATAATTTCAACCATGTTTTCATATCGATCGATATACCAAAAATCGGACGGCACCGGTATTTCGATAGATATCTTCCGATACCGTTTTTTCAGGTCGAAACCTGGATTTTTCGGATAGAGTCGAAAAAAAATAAAAAAAAATAATTTTTTTTAAAAAAATATACCGGTCCATACCAAAACGGTAAAGCCGGATCGATATGAAAATATTGGATTTCAGTCATTATTATAAATATTAAACAAAATATGATGCCAATTTATAATTAAATAAATATTATCCTAATGTCACAAATAAGTTGGATTTCCCAAAATAAACCTTTCATATACAAACTTTGTGAACCAAACCAATGAGTTTCATGAAATTATTTATAATTTTATGTTATTAATTATATTATTTTTATAAATTTTAAAACCAAATTATAAAAGAAGAAATTATAGCAATTTATTATGAAATCCCAAAGGAAAATACACTTTTACATTTTAAAAAGTGTGTTGCAATCCTCAACTTCATATAAATTCTTATTTATCCATTATCTCTTAAAGTTTCATTCATGCCCATAAAATTTGTGAATATCATCTAGACTGCAAGAACATGTTGATATTTTGAGAAAATGATAGTCTTTTATCCCTAAAGTTTGGATAATTTCATAATTTTGTTCCCCAAAGTTTTGAAGGACAAATTTAACCTTCAAGTTTGATTAATTTGGCAAATTGAGTCGTTAAAATTTAACATTTTGACAAATTGGGTTTCTAAAGTTTAACATTTTGTCACAAACAGTCCCCAAACTTTAATGTTAACAATACCGATTTCTAAAGTTTAGACATACTAACAAATCTTATCCCAAAAATTTCTGAAATTGGGAAAAATTGGTCCCCAATTAATATAACGCCGTTAGTTTTACCGTTACTGTCTGGCTCGAACAATTTTTTTAAAATAAATTAATTTTCTTAAATAAAATATTTAAATTTTTACAAAAAAACTTAATATAGTATTTTTCGATATTTTAACTATTACCGCACGATACAAGTTTTTCCGGGTCCTACTTGAAAAAATTAAAAAAATTGTAAATTTATTTTTTTTCTAAAGAATTTTTTTGTATGGGACGGTATACCAGCCTTACCAGTCATGATGGATTGGAGAGGAATTCCGGATTGGTATACCGATCGGTACATCAAAAATCGGTAAACACCAATATTTTGACCGTTACCATACGTTACTAGGTTTTTGGGTCGCATTCCTAGTTTTTTCGGGTTCGATGCGAAAATTACAAATCGGATATAACTCACGGTCCAAACGAAGAAAGTCAATGAATCACCTATGTAATTGTCAGAATTCGTCAAATTAAATTTCTAGAAACAATTACATCGAAACTTCAACAAATAAATTTAATCAAACATTAATAAATTTCAAGTGTTGACATTCAGAATACAAATTGATATCATGGTTATATGTTCGGTTGATAATTGCAAATTGGATATAACTCACGTTTTTTCCAAAAAAGTTAATGAGTCACTTATGTAATTGTCAGAAATCGTCAAAATAAATTTCGAAAAACAATTATATCGAAACTTAAACAAATAAATCTCATCAAACATTAATAAACCTCAAGTGTTACATTCGAAATACAAATTGGTATTGTTGTAATATGTTCGAACGAAAATTACAAATCAGATATGAGATTAATAATTTTTAAATTTATTAAAATTGAAATGCATCGTGAAAATCATATTCATACATATATGTCTTCAATACATCATGTTCCTTTGTTGGGGACTAAATTTGTCAAATTATGTAAATTTTTTGGAGCAAATTAGTCATTCAAAGGTATGAGGACTAAAAATGCCACGTTTTAAATATTTGGGGTCCATTAACGCTGTTAGGAGCTAAATCTACCAAAATCCCGAAACTTTGAGAATTTGCGTATTTTTAGTTTGACAACCTTAATTGCCAAAAATTATAACTTTGAGGATCAATTATGCCAAAGATACAAAAGTTTTGGGACTGATTTTACCAAAAAATTAATAGTTTGGAGACCGGTTCAGCCAATATAAAACTTTGGGGACTGGTTTTACCAAAATGTATAAAGTTTGGAGACCAAAATTGCCAAAGCACCCAAACTATGAGGATTAAAAATGCCTCCGCCCCGATTTTTTTTACCGTTTGAAGTTTTTCGTTTTATTGGGCGCTTGAACAATGTTTTAATTTGGAATAATTTCAGATTTTAGAGAAACACAAATTAGCAAGAAATTTGGGTAAAAATGATATGAGAGAAATTTCTCCAAAATTTCGGCTATTTGAAGCATTATGAATAAATTGTTGTTGAATATATTAAACATATGAATCATTATTTATTCTAATTGAATTATAAAATATTTAAGTACAAATTTCAACATAAAATTGATTATTTAAAATCAATATTCATTATGATAAGGAAATGGCGATAGACAAATTTGGTTATCGTAGTTTCTACTTTTGGCAATTTTGATCATTCTACTTTGTCAATTGTGGCAAATTAGGTCAATAATCTTTATGTGTGACAAAATTAGTACTCATACTTTCCCACATTTGACAAATTTGGTCCTCAATATTGTATATGTGTAGCAAATTTTTTCCCCGAAGTTTGTAATTTGTGCAAGTGCAATCCTTCAACTTTGTTAGTGGCATATTTGGTCTTCGTAGCTTGATAACAATTGCAAATTTTGTCCCTTACGCCGTTAGTAGTCCCCAAATTTTAGAAATCTTGACGAAAAGGTCGATGAAGGAACGCCACATAAAGGTCGATGAAAGGGGCGGCGCAAAACTGATACCGGCACTGTGTACTTCTACGGTTTTTTAGTTGACTCGAGAGTTGGGTAATAATTAGCCGACCATTTTCCACGATGAAAAAACTGACGACACTATGGCCAAAGGCAAAGGATGAATGATAAAAACCGAATTCAATTTAAATGCACAGATTTTAACTGGGTTTAGAATGATCGATTTTGCCAATTTTTAAAAACTACGAGGACCAATTTTGCCACTGCATGTAAATTAAGGGGATCAGTTTTGTTCAATTTAATTTGAGAGACTAAATTTGAACTTTGATAACTGATTTTGCCAAATGTTACAAACTAGGAGGATCGATTTTACCAAATGTCCAAAATTCGAGAACTGAAAATGCTCAAAATAAACTTGAATGACTAAATTTGCCAAAATGATCAAATTATAACGACCAAAGGTCCCATTTTCTCATAAGAAAAATATCACTTTTCTTTGATAGATCTAAAGTCTAATTTTAAAAATATTCAAAATATCTCATGCAAATTGTTAAAAGTTACAAATAAATAAATACCCTTTAAATTTTAGAATACTAAATAAAAATTAAACTCGATTCACAAACCATACATAAAAATGCATGTTCGACCTATAATACATTTTTTTATATTTTTACTCATAATTCACATATTTCGCTCATTCATTACTATACTATATGTTATATAGATCTCCGAATTTAGAAATATAGTATCAATGTTGCTATCTTTCATGATTTTTATTAAATTATTATTTATTAATAATGTCATTAAAGTATTCAATTGATTCATTACGATGGTTGTGTTTCCATTCGTAGATGTTTTTAAATATCTTCATATTACGTGCCAGATATCCTAGATCCATATCTGGTTTGTTTGGTTCAACTTTTAAAAATTGAGGTGTGTTGGGATGTGGTGATGTGTGTTTAAGTGTGGTGAGATATGATTATCGTGATCTTTTAAATATATTTGGTAAAATTACGGTATTATGATCGTGATTTATGTAAAAATACTAATATACCCATATATATAACAAATAATAAATACAATTATATTATAATTAATAGAAGTAAGGGTAAATGAGTTTTTTCCAAAATCACGATGAGACCACCGTTGGATTTAATAGTTGTGATGAAATCATGATTTTTTAACGATTATCACATCGCAATTAAACTTATATTTTGTATAGCATAAACAAATCACGATCTTCGTATCGCACTGCTGTTTTAATCGGAGTTCCAAACAAACTCATCATTTAGCCATCAAAAGAACTTTTGATAATCGTGTTTCCTCCCCAAAACTCTTTGAATCATCTCCCTTGTTAGTAGAAAATGGACTTTTACTTTATATTTTTATGATTAAACTTGACACAAAAAACTAGATGTGTTATGAAATAGAATACACATAAAAATTACTTCAAGTAGCACCACTAGTCAATTTACTATCACAAAATAACTATCAGTTTACAATCGAGTTCTTGAACAATTTTAAAAAACAATAAGTTCTACAAAAACTTTTATAATAGACATTCTCCCAGGCTCTCAGTCTATTTCTGATAATCCAGATTATGTCTAATGATAACGTATTAAGTATGTTTGACACAATATATATAGTGTCATAAGTGAGCTTCATGGTTAAAGTCCACTTTCTGATTGTTGAACTCCCCAGTGCATCCTATTCGGTGACTGTCCATGTCATAGAGACTTTATCGCTCTCAAGGCTACAACCTGGGGTACCGAATGCCTTCTCGTCGATCGTCATTGGCGACAGTCTCGATCACACTGAAATGTGTCGATTGTCACTAATGTGAAAAATGTCACTCATATGCCGCCGTCACTACTTGTGTAAATCGTCTTTAGGTTATAACAATCTCTTCATCCAGTCTTAGGACGTCTTGTAGATCACTAATTAGTTTTTCCAACTTATCACAAAACCATGTTTTTTGAAAAAAACTAATGCTTCTTTGTAGTCACCACCTTGGTGAACTCATATGTTGGATTCTCCTCAATATATATCTTTCATAACCGTAAAGTCTTCTGGAGTTAAATGTGGGGTTCGGGTTGGATACATTCATGCTTTTCTTGTGGTGTCATAAAAAATGAAACAAAGTATTTATTGCCACTAAATATCCAGCACACATCATTATAGACCATTGCAAGTGTTGTGATTTTCTAGGCGACTTAACTTGTTAGAAAATGGGATTGTACGTGGTAGCATGAAGTATTTGTATCATAAGGGAAAATTAGTTCAGCTAAGGTTTACATTGATAATGGGCATTCATATATAAGTCGATTTTAAGTTGTTGAAGGAGATTTTATCTGATTAGTAAATTATGTGTTTTCTTAATTCGTATTCGGCGGAGGTTTTTCTTTCATAGATTAGCAATTCTTTCTTAAAATAGATGTTCAATTGAATGTAGAAGAGTGGAATTTTCTGTTTCTAGGATTAAAGAACGTCTTAAGTCTCGAAGAGCTGCTAAGAGAATATTATTATCAATTGAACATATATAGGAATAAGATGAAAATAGCGAAATGCTAAGCGGAACAGGAGTATTCCAAAAGGTTTTCGGAGCTTACGAAGTATTAAATTTTTAGTCGAGCTAATTTACGTGTGAGTGATGCACGGATATACGGTATAAAGGGAGGAAAATACATTATAAAAGATTTGAACAAATCATTTACTATGATATACAATTCCTCTTATAAATCAAATCAATTTACATTACACTTCCTGTTGTGTCTAAAAACCGGGGGTATCAACAGTCGTCCAGTTCGTTGCAAGAAGAACTCGGTTTTAATTTTTTTAGTATGGGGGAAGCGATTATGAATGAAATAGAAAAGGACACGGCAAATTTAGAGTGGAAAACCCCTGAAAAATGAGAAAAAACCACTTGACTAAGAGCTAGAAATGCCCTTAGTCAATCCACTAATCAAACCATTCATTACAAAGCGCGGTGATTAATACCAGAATCACAAAGAAGAGGAAGAATTAAAAGGAAATAGAGCAAGAGCCCAGAGGAATCCCTCTTCCGTTTCCCAAGTGTTATACGCCTCCCCAGCCGTGTGAATACTAGGGTATCGTTTTGTGCTTGTCCCATGTGGCTAGGTCGGCCCATGTCGGGCGAGAATGCCGCCAGGCGTGACCCTATATGGCTGCGCGACTTCAGGCTTTTCGGCGCTGCTAACCGATTGTCTCCCGACCGGAGAAAGGTTCGTACGACTCTGTCAGACACACCTCTGATAGAGTTGTCAGAGGTTGTTGTCACATGTTGAGAAATGTGGATGGCCCGAAGCACAGTCTGCGTGATCTGGACCGATCGGTCCTGACGAGGGGGAACCCGCACGATTCTGGTCTTCGGTCCCCGATCGCTAAGCACGGGTTTTCGGGCCCGTCTGTTCCCGTCGGGACACCCGTTCACGGGAGTTGGATCTGGGGCCTTCAAGATCGGCTTATGTCACTTGGGCTGGCCCGACAAGGCTTGGGCCTAACATGGTTCGGGGTACCGAGTTCCGAAGGTCTCATCATAGCCCCTCGAACTTTATCGCCATGATGATGATGATGTAAGTTCGACAATCTGATTGAGAGCGTTTGAGGCAAGAGTACCCGATCGAACCAACGGAGGACCGTACCCGAACGGGTTGTGATAGCGTGCTTGAGGACCGATCCTATACTTAGAAAATTTTAGAACGTTAATTTTCAAATTTGAAATCTGTAACGGCTATGGGCAAAAGTGTAATTCAGAACTCTAATAGTAGCCTGCGCCTTTCCGTATTTCGAAAGGTGGACAGGGCGTCAGACTGCGGCCGCCTCCAGCAGTGATGTGTCACTCTGTAAGTGGCCAATGTGAGACTATAAAAGATGAGATTTCGTTAGTGTGCAACCACTGTTGCTATTCGCGTGAAAAATTTCCGAGCCCTAGAACTCTCTGGCGATTCCGTTCAACTGTCTTCAAACTCCAATCTATTTGCAAATCTTAAGGTAACCACTCATGGCACCCCGTAGGTCTAGGTATCTCATCGTTTCTGAGATGAACATCGAACAACTGCGGGTCAAATTCTCTATCACTGCCCATTACCCCATCTGGAGGGGGAAGGAAGACGTTTCATGCTTGCTTCCCGCTGAGATGAATGTCTCTGCTAATACCTTACCCGTTAGCTATGCTTCCTTGAGTTCCGGCCTGCGATTTCCGCTCCACCCCTTTGTCGCGGCCGTACTTCGGGAGATTCACTGCCCGACCTACGCTCTTTTTCCGGCAGTTATGTCTATATAATCGCATTTATATTCTATTGTCATAAATAGGGGGTAGAACCAACCCTAAAACATTTCTTCAACTTCTTTTTGGTAGGATCCCGAAAGGGGAAAAGATTGTTAGGGTGTCCCAGGTTACATTACATAGCGACCCAAACGAAGGGCTGTATTATCGTTGACATAGAAGATTCTCTTCATGAATGGGAGTCTTGTTATGTCTAGTTAGACATTCCGAGGGACGACCTGTGGAAGGTAACGTCCTTAATCAGTCATCCTGATATCGTGAAGTTGGACCGAACCCGGTTCAACCCATCCCGTCAGGATATTGCAACACATTGGCAATGTTTCCTCCTCCCAAAAAACGTCTGAAACGAATAGACATACTTTGGGAGAAGAAGCTGCTAGAGATTGGGGTAGCCGACAGGACCAGTGCCCCTGCCCCGAAGGGAATATTCTCTAGTTCGGGCTCATCTGGGTTGGAAGGATCGGGTATGACTTTAGCTTCCTTTAGTTCATATCTTCTTAGGCTTATTATTTTTCTTTTACAGGTTCCACAGATACAATGTCTGGAAGCCGACTGGCTGCAATTGCTGCTTCTACAAAGGCCAAGAAGGATGCTCAGCTGTAGTTCTCTAGGCCAACACCCAATATCGTTGTTGGGTCTTATCGATCGGTGGGAAGTTCCAGCAGCCAGAGGCCCGGTCCCTCAATGGAGGAGGTGGACGAGGTGATTTCAAAAAGAATTCTCTCGTTAGGCCTTTTCGCCATGTACAGGATTGGAAATAACTCTCCCCTGGATCTTAACATCGTACGGTTGTTGCTGCAGGTGTCGATGCGGGTGGAGGATGTACCTCCATCCTCTAGCTTGGTGGACAATGTATCCAGGCCTCCTCTCCCTCCAACTAAGAGCAAGCGAGGCCCTGAAGATGACGCCCTGAAGCAATACAAACAACTGTGATCGGCAGTAAATAGGCCTGTAGCCTCAATCCAAGTGAAGGGGGTCACCATTGGGGAGAGATCGGTCCCCTCGTCGTCAAGCCCAAAATCTGTCTGGGAAGCTATCTAGGAGATGATGTCCTCCGTCTCAAAGGCCAGGGGGCCAAAAAGGACCGCGACTTCTTGGAAAGACGCCACGCTGGAGGAATAACGACTTTTGGGGAGGAAAAACCCACTCGGTATCGACGGGGCAATCCCCGGTCTGGTGCTAGCTTATATGGAATCCTAGGCCGTGGTAAGTTAACTTCACATTTCGCCATCAAGTTGAATTTTGGTTCTGATTGAGATCACTTCTTGCAGACACACAGAAGGGCCATGGACCTCTCCTCTGCAGTCCAGCTGAGCCGAAACATCGCTTCGGCTTCTGAAGACATAGAAAGTCGACTTGCCATTGCTCAGCGGCAAGTCGAAATTAAACAAAAAGAGCTGGAATCGGTCCGAGCCTAGTGGGACCACTTGAATGTAGAGCTGATAGGAGCGGGTACTGCACTTTCGATAGCTACCTCCAAAGCCGAAGATGCCCAAGCAGCTGCTAACTCCGCAACGGCCCGAGTTTTGGAGTTGGAGCGTCAAATTCAGGAGCTATCTGACGAAGGCAACAGACTTCTCCTTCAGTCCCAGAAGGAAAACAATGCCTTGAATGAAGAGTTGGTTAGGGGGAAAGAAGCAGCCGAATGAGCGGTCCGGGAAGCCATTTTGGGTTTTGCCCGCTCGCCGTTGATGTTTGTCTTGGCAGCAAACGTTTATGAACCGAACGTCTCCCAATCTATGGACAATATGAATGACCAAATAATTAACAAGTTTGGTCTGGATCCCGAAGATACGCGTTGGGAGACGATCGACCCCTTAATCAAGGACGTAAGCTTCAAAGAAATCCCCGAGCTAGACGAACCCCCACTGGAAAATGATCCCAACTTTCCTCTTTTTGAACTGATGGAGAGATCGGTCAACGAGATAGTTGAAGAGAAGGGGATGAAACTCGAGGATCTTAAGGCATAGGTCGCGGAGAAGTCTGGCGAAGCAGACAAGAAGGAAGGACAAGTAAACTAGATCTCAAACTTTAAGTCCCTTTCTTTCTGTATTTTGTTTTTGTAAACTCCATCTATTTTAATGAATTTTTCTCCTAAGTGTAAGATCGGGGTTCACGCTGAACCTAGACCGTTCGGTCCTATTAACTTAACTTAGAATCTTGCTGGGGTTAATAAATTAGGGGATTTTAATTGCGTTAACAGACCACTCTTGAATCTGTCTCTATAAAACATTATGACCCTGGCGGCGTTGCCTTGGTTCTTTTATGAGTCCCATGGCAAGCTTTATTGAAGCCCCGGTTCTGATAACAGTCCCATATCGAGCTTCGGCTTGCGCTTTGACTGGCTAATTCTGTCCATGTTATCTCGTTTATGGCTAAGTACAAAGAAGCAAGAGCTGTTTCCAGATGGTGGGTGCCGTCGAAGGGGAGATTAAATTCGCAGTGAGTTCTGGGAGTTTTGCAATCCATCTAAGTACTCAGCAAGCGTGGAAGCATCTGACTCACCAGAGCGGTCACATTACTTGAAAACCTTATGGATGGACCGCTACGGTCACCAGTCCAAACTCATACAGAAAATCCAACTTCAAGATCGATCACTCGTCTAGCTAGAAATAGTTTGTATTGCATCTGTTGTGTCTTGTTCATATATGAGAAACATTTTATGGTTTAGAATTGCCAAATAATGTCAAAGGTTTTATATAAAATATCGCTTTAAGTTCATAACATTCCAGGTTCGGGTGATCTCGTTCCCATCCACAGTTTCTAACTTAAAAGCCCCAGCTCCTAAATTTCTCAAAACTCGGTAGGGCCCTTCCCAGTTTTTGTTAAGCTTTCCAACGTTTATCTGAACTCTCACATTCCTGAGAACGAGGTCGCCTTTTGAAAATTTTTTGGGTAGGACACGCTTATTATGAGCCACTCACTAGTTCGTTGATAAGAACACATGCGCGCACAGATGACATTCCTCTTTTCTTCAATCATTTCAAGGTCCAAGGATCTTCTTTCATCATTCAGATGCTCGTCATA
Organism: Utricularia reniformis; assembly: GCA_009725065.1. NCBI lineage: Eukaryota > Viridiplantae > Streptophyta > Magnoliopsida > Lamiales > Lentibulariaceae > Utricularia > Utricularia reniformis. Next base: position 704,314 of record RWGZ01001170.1, on the reverse strand, counting down.
TTGAGTTATCCGAGGTCATCGTATGACAACTTCCACTGGACTGACCGCTTCAGACCCATACACTAGAGAAAATTGAGATTCCTGAGTCTTAGAGCTGGGTGTGATCCTATAAGCCCATAAAACTTCGTATATATGATCGGGCCACTTTCCTCCCAAATCTTCCAAGTTAGTTTTCAATCCCTCCAGGATAACTTTGTTGGAAACCTCCGTCAATCCGTTAGTGTGGGGGTGAGCTACTGACGAAAAAATGCTGATCGATACCCAATTTGAAGCAAAGATCCCGAACGGTTTTTTCCCGAAATTGAAGTTCATTATCAGATACAAAGGCTCGAGGCACTCCAAAGCAACTTATAATGTTCCTCCACGGAAAGTGTTTCACCACCTTTTCGGAAATAATAGCCACCGTTTCAGCTTCGATCCATTTTGTATAGTATTCAACCGCCACAATGCAGAACTTTTGCGGCTGTACCGATCGGGGGAACGGTCTCAAGATATCAATTCCTCATCCGTCGAATGGACAAGGAAGTGAAGTCATTGATAGGGGTGCTCCTGGCAGTTGGGGGACCAGAGCATCGTGTTGGCAGGCGGCGCAACGTCTAGTGTACTTCTTAGCATCCTCGAGGAGCGTTGGCCAAAAATACTCGACCCTGATAACGCGATGATATAAATATCAGGCCCCAGAGTGTATACCGCATATCTTCTCATGAACATAAATCATGACGGCCTCAGCCTCGACAGGGGATAAACATCGTAGGAACTGTCCTTCAAAACTCTTCTTAAATGATCGTCCATCATTTAAAACATATCGCTTAGCCCGGGTCTCAATCTTTCTGGTCTCAGATGCGTTTTCAGGCATATTGCCATTGGTCAAATATTTGAAAAAGGGGTCCATCCACGTGAGTTCTTCTGGAGAGTCAATAGCTTCGATATTCAAGCCTTGGAGTTCATGGCATAAAACCCCAACTTCCTCAATTGACTGTTTGGTCACGGATATCTCAATCGAAGGTCGGTCTTGAATGTGGACCAATACGGTACCTGGCCCAATATCTTGTAGGCCTACAGCCAGTCTGGCCAATGCATCGGCCACTTTATTTTGTTCTCTAGACACATGGTCAAGTGAGAACTCACTAAACTTCTTTGATAACTCCAAGACCTTTGCATGATACAGCTTCATCGTTGGCTCATGTGTTTCAAATCTTCCTGTGAATTGCTCTACAACCAACTTAGAGTCTGAGAACATCGGCACTTTAGCAACTCCCATCTTTCGGGCTAAGGTCATCCCCGACAGCACAGCCTCGTATTCCACCACGTTATTCGTCCCGGAGACTAAGAACTTAACAGCGGAATGGATAACGTCGCCTTGCAGCGTTGTAAGGGTGATGCCCGTCCCTTATTCCCCGAAGGTCGACCCGTCAACACAGATGACCCATCGATCGTCCTCTTTGTTTAGAAATAGATGATCGGGTCATTTCGACCACGAAATCCGCGAGAACCTGAGTCTTGATCGCCCTTCGAGGCAAGAACTCCAGATACATGGAGCTGATTTTAATTTTCCACTTAGCCAATCTTTCATTGGAATCTGTCTGACTCAAAAATTGCCTTCAGAGGCTGATCAGTATACACATAAACCTTTCGGCTTTCAAAATAATGTTTTAGCTTGGATATAGCTTTCTACAACACCAGCATTAACTTTTCCAAGGTAGTGTATCTAGTTTCGGCTGATACTAGGGAATAGCTCACGTTACAAACACGTAGGTGAATGTCATCCCCAATGGTGACCAAAGCTGCGCTGATTGCGGCCTCTGATACGGCCAGATACAACCATAAAGGTTCATGGCAGGTCGAGCTCATCATTATAGGAGGAGTGCTTAGATAAGTCTCCAAATTTGAAAAGGCCCGATCACACTCTTCGGTCCAAGTAAGATGGTTTTCTTTCCTTAACACAATGAAAAAAGGCAAAGCTCGGTCCGTTGACCTAGAGATGAAACTGCTTAGCGCTGCCAGTCGGCCAGTAAGCCTATGAAATTCTCATTTATTTCTCGGAGGTTGCATATCAATGATCGCCTGAACTTTCTCAGGATTAACCTCTATGCCTTTTTCAGAAACGTAATATCCTAATAACTTGCCACTCCGGATCCCGAAGCAGCATTTGTTCGGATTTAGTTTGAGTTTATATTTACGGCATACTTCGAAACAACGAGACAAAAACGGAATATGGTCTTCATCATTCATAGATTTGACAATCATATCATCAACATACACTTCCATAATGTGGACTATCAAATCTCTAAAGATTTTGTTGACCAACCTCTAATATGTTGCTCGAACGTTCTTCAAGCCGAATGGCATAACCTCATAGCAATAAACGTCATCTTGAGTCATGAATGATGATTTTTTCTGATCTTATTTGTCAAGAAAGATATGATGATACCCAGAGTAAGCGTCCATGGTACTCATCATTGTGCTGCCAACCACAGCATCCACCAATCGGTCAATATGCGGCAGTAGGAAAGGATCCGACTCACAGCTTTTGTTGACGTCGGTGAAGTCAATGCACATCCTCCACTTCCCATCTTCCTTGGAGAGTACCACTGAGTTTGCGACCCACTAGGTATAGTGAATCTCCCTAATAAATCCCGACCGCAGTAACTTGTTCACCTCGGCCCGGATAACTTCAACTTTCTCATGAGAGTATCGTCTCTTCTTTTGCCAAATAGGCTTTGTTCCGGGTTCAGTGTTGATCCGATGTTCACTTTCGGATCGGTCAAGCCCCGGAACATCATTTGGGGTCCAAGCGAATATGTCCACATTGCTTCTCAGCAAGTAGACCAATTCTTCTTCAAAAGCTGGGGCCAGGTGCTCCCCGATGCGGGTACTCTTGGTCGAGTCATCCTAAAATAGATTGATCAATTTGAACCCAACGAGTTCCATAGCTTGCCTCTGGTGCGGAGGTTCTTCAAGCAAATCCACCCGGGCCTTCTTGATGGCTGTCAGAGTTCGGCACGAACTCATGTAGCACTGTCTTGCTACATTTTGGTTTCCCTTTACAGAAATAACTACATGAGTGGAGGGGAACTTGAGCATCATGTGATATGTAAAAGAGACCACCTCAAACTTACTGAAATCAGTCCGTCCAATAATGGCGTTGTAAGCCAAATCGATTTCAAAGACAATGAATTTCAGGGTTTCCTATCGGTCCCTATTTGGATCTCCCAAAGTGACCGGGAAAAGAATTTTCCCACACAGGATGACACTCCTTTGGTCGAATGCCCAAAGGGTTATGTTGGCGATAGGGAGATCGTGAATTGCGGCTCCTAGCATGACTGCTACTTCACGCTTCATCAAATTGCATGAAGCCCTGGTGTCCACCAAAATCCTGTGGACCCGACGGTTAGCGATGACTCCAGTGATGATAAGAGGATCATCACATGGATAAGTAACTCCTTCCCGATCGGCCGCGGTGAAGTAATATTATCCTCGAAGGAATAGGACCGCTCGGCCGATTCATACTTTACCATCACCACTGATTCGGAGCTTTATGGGAACTTCTCGCGCGCTGCTCTCTTTCGGTCCATGACCGACTTGTTGATTCTTACTCCTCCGGAGATAACATAAATATCTCCGGCGACCTCTCTTTCCCTAGGCACCACCTCATTTGGAGAAGGTTGGTGCCTATTTCAGCAGGTGGGGGAGCAGGCTACTTCTGTCTCCCACATTGGTTCTGCGGGGCTGTGCCTCCACGACCCCGCCATCTTTTCATTCGGCCCTGGCCACGGTTATCTCGACCGTGCCGGCCTCTATCCTATTTTGGAGGGGGATACCTTCGGTCCCCTGCTAGATCATTGTAGTTTCGGGGCTGGCCTCGATTGTCTCTCTCTCGGCTTGTAACGATCATCACCTTGATAGCCCCTTCGGGGAGACTCCGCTCGCTTGCCCTTATGACCATTAATGTCGGGCTTCTCATTATGTATTGCCGCTACTATCTCTCGCAGTAGCGGACATTTCAATGTCGGGTGATCACAATTGTGATGTAACTCGCAATAAACCTGATTGTTTTCCTTCTTCAGGTGGACATTCATCTCAGCCACAACCGCTACTTCCCGCGGCTGCTTCTTAGGGTAAGAAATCCTATGATTAACTACGGGTTCAGAATTCCCGCTAGGCTTTCGATAACCTGCTCCCAGCGTGTTATGGTAGGGGGTACCAACAGTCGTCCGGTTCGTCAGCAAACGAACTCGGTTTTAATTTGTTTTTGATAGGAAAACGATTAAGAAACTGGAAATAACGATAAGGCGAAGCGATTTATAGTGGAAACCCCAAGAATTTGGGAGAAAACCACTTGACTAAGAGCGAATTAAGCGCTTAGCGTGTTCATTAATCAAACAATCCATTATAGAATACAACAGAGGTTTAAAGAAAATGATAGGGAATAAGAAAGCAGTAAGAACTTCAGCAGGATAACAACATGTTCTTATGCATCCAAAGGGTCATGCTATTTCCGTCGTTGTGCTCTTTATTTATAGAGTTAATGGCATGTGTAATTCATGCTCTGTAACTGCCTCTGACAGGTTTGTTAGAGGTTGTTGTCGCGCGATGTAAAACGAAGCCGGGACCGAGGCGTGGTCTGCGTGATCGGGCCCGAGGAGTGGTAAACGTGTAGAGGTCCGAAGCGTGGAAAGTGTGGGTTTGTAACCGTTTGGACCGAACCACGGAGCCAGTTGTCAGAAAACTTTTTATTTCACCAAGGTTATCTTCGGTCCTCTCGCAGAACATCGGGCCATTTTACCTAAAGTATACTAATGGGCTGCACAAGTTCGCTTCCACCATATGGATCGACCCAATCGTTACTGGGCCTCATCCATTGCAGGGTGCCCGGTCCTAGAGTTCTCATCCATTGCAGGATCGTGATTGTGATGTAACTCACAATAAACCCGATTGTCCTCCTTCTTCAGGTGGACATTCTTCTCAGCCACAACCGCTACTTCCCATGGCTGCTTCTTAGGGTAAGAAACCCTATGATTAACTACGGGTTCAGAATTCCCGCTAGGCTTCCGATAACCTGCTCCCAGCGCTTAGTCCACCTTAATATACTTGTTGATTTTCTAAATGAGCTTTCCCAAGGTGGACGGTGGGCTCTTCACAAGACTGGACGAGAGGCCACACGGTCACAAGAACTGTTGCAAAATATCAATTTTGTCTCGGAGTTCCAGCTTGATACCTCAAGCGGTTCTGTTAAACTTCTCCATGAAAGATCGGAAACTCATCTTTGTCGGAATATACTTCAAGCTATATAGTTCTTGCCTACTTCGAGGTGGTCCTACATTTGGAGCAAATTCCTCAAAGACAGCCAAAATGAATCTGTCATACGACTGTATGGATTGGGCCGCAATTTCTTGAACCAGGTCCATGCACCGCCTTGTAATCCGGCCACGATGATGCGGCACTTCAGTGAGTCAGAGGCCCAGACGGTACCCATTCTCAATTCAAAATCTGCGACGTGATCGATCGGATCTCCATCGCCACGAAATGTCGGCAACCCCTCGGGGCTGCGTTAATGTTGATCGGGGACTGCCGCCCAGATCTCTTCAGCAAAAAGTGAGCATCAAATCTCCCAGTGCGGAGGAGACACCTCCAGATTGCTGGGATGATGCCTGGGCCACATGCAGATTATGCCACCAGTCATCATCCTTGCTCCGCCTCATCAGAGCATCCATGGCTCGATCAAATAACCTAGGGTGCGCTCAAGATCGGGCCCGCAATCCCTCTGCGTTCACAGGGTCTCCAACTCCCTGGTGAGTTCGCCAATGCGTCTTTGCATCTATTCCTCATCAGTCTCAGGAATGGGAGTTGGGGTTCTAATTGGAGGAGGTGGAGTAGATTGATATCTTTGCCTCCTCATCGTCACTCCGTGCTTGATAATCTCCTCCTCATCAGAGCTTCGCGCGTTAGGGTCGCTTTCGTACCCTATGCTTGCTAGAACAGATCTTGTAATAGCCGTTAGTTCTGTTCCACTCCTTTCCGACGCAACTTCAATTATTACTTTCATGACAACAGCTTCGAAGTCCTGCAAAGAGAACGTTGACGTTGGAAGGCTGCTGGGAAGTGTATCACTATCGTTCATCGAAGTTCTGGTTGTCATGCCTTTGATTATCCTATTCAGGTAGAGACCTCAAATGGGAATTAGAAACTCGTCCCAACTAACGGCGTCAAACTCTTGTGGTCTAAAAACCGGGGGTATCAACAGTCGTCCAGTTCGTTGCAAGAAGAACTCTGTTTTAATTTGTTTAGTATGGGGAAAGCGATTATGAATGAAATAGAAAAGGACACGGCAAATTTAGATTGGAAAACCCCTGAAAGATGGGGAAAAAACCACTTGACTAAGAGATAGAAATGCCCTTAGTCGATCCACTAATCAAACCGTTCATTACAAAGCCCCGTGATTAATACCAGAATCACAAAGAAGAGGAAGAACTAAAGGAAATAGAGCAAGAGCCCAGAGGAATCCCTTTTCCGTTTCCCAAGTGTTCCTTTTATACGCCTCCTCAGCTGTGTAAATACTAGGGTATCGTTTTGTGATTGTCCCATGTGGCTAGGTCGGCCAATGTCGGGCGAGAATGCCGCCAGGCGTGACCCTATATGGCTGCGTGGTGTCAAGCTTTTTGGCGCTGCTAACCGATTGTCTACCGACCGGAGAAAGGTTCGTACGACTCTGTCAGACACGTCTCTGATAGGGTTGTGAGAGGTTGTTGTCACATGTTGAGAAATGTGGATGGCCCGAAGCGGTCTGCATGATCTGGACCGATCGGTCCCGACGAGAAGAAACCCACATGATTCTGGCCTTCGGTCCCCGATCGCTAAGCACGGGCTTTTGAGCCCGCCCGTTCACGGAGTTAGATCTGGGGCTTTCAAGTTCGGCTTATGTCACTTGGGCTGGCCCGACAAGGCTTGGGCCTAATCTGGTTCGGGGTACCGGGTTCCGAAGGTCTCATCACTTCCGATATGAAACAATTGTTATGTTTCAACAAGCCTCCTCAAGTCCAATTACCTGAAAAATTGGACTGGACTATTCAAACCGATGGATTATCAACCGGGTAATTTCACTAAGCATTACTAACTCACATCAAGGTCACCCATGATTTTTCCGAACCCGCTCTGATACCATGTTAAATTTCTAGAGTCGGTTTAATTTATGTGGGAGTGTGCACGGATATAGGGTATAAAGAGAACACAGCGTAAAAGACATGAACAAGTCATTTACTATGGTCCACAATCCCTCTTATAAATCAATCCAATATACATTGCACTTCCGATACGAAACAATTGTTATGTTTCAATAGCCTCCTCAAGTCCAATTACCTAACAAATTGGACTAGATCATTCAAACCGATGGATTATTCAACTAGGTAATTTCAATAAGCATAACTAACCCCCGTCAAGGTCACCAAGGATTTTTCCAAACCCGCTCTGATATCATGTTAGATTTCTAGAGTCGGGTTAATTTATGTGGGAGTGTGCACGGATATATGGTATAAATGGAGGAAAACACACCGTAAAAGACATGAACACGTCATTTACTATGGTCCACAACCCTCTTATAAACCAATCTAATTTACATTACACTTCCGATATGAAACAATTGTTATCCTCAAGTTCAATTACCTGAAAAATTTAACTTGACCATTCAAACTGATGGATTATCAACCAGGTAATTTCACTAAGCATAACTAACCCCTGTCAAGATCACCTTGGATTTTTCCGAACACGCTCTGATACCATGTTAAATTTCTAGAGTCAAGTCAATTTACATTGGAGTGTGCACGCTCATCCATATTATACGTTATATCCGAGCACACTCCCCACGTAAATTGACCCGACTCTAGAATTTTAACATGATATCAGAGTGGGCTCGGAAAAATCCTGATTGACCTTATCAGTGGCTAGTCCGGTTTAATTGATCGGTTGGTAATCCACCGATTTGAATTGTCAAGCACAACTTATCATATGGTTAGACTTGAGGGGGTGGTGTTGAAATAAGTGGGTGTTGTCCCACATCTTAAAATTAAAGTTGAAAGGATTGGTTTATAAGATGAAAAGTGGACCATTGTAATTGATTTGTTCAAGTCTTTTATAATGTGGTTTCATCCATCTTATATGTTATATCTGAGGACACTCTCCACATAAATTGATCTGACTCTAGAAATTTAATAATTTTGCTTCTTATAATTTAAATCAATGCAAAACGGTGAATTATTGTCTGTTTATCATAAGGTCATCATCAACGTTAAACATCTATTCTGACGTGTCAAATTATCCCGGCCAGGAGGAAAGAGAGTGTCCTGGCGGCCGGGACACTCTCTTTCCTCAAATTTTATTTAAAATAATTATAAAATATAAAAATTTATAATTGATTTATATAATGATTTTATCGTGATTTTTAGGTATTTAAAGTGTCTTGATATTCTTGTAGAGATTAGAGAAAAATTATTTATAAAATTAAAAAACGATGTTATGTATAGAGAGAAAACTGATGTGGATGAAATAATGAAGTTTGCGGTCGGATATTATTAAAGATGGCCTAAGGGCCATTAGTATCTATGTTGATTTCCAAAAATATGCATGATTTCTTCCCAAATGTTCGTCGTTCACCATGTTCGTTTGTGCTCTGTTTTTTTACTTTGAGAAGCATTGTGGTATGTACGTGTAGGGGTGGACACAATTTCGATCCAACGGGTTATTGGTCGAACTCGTTGAACTCGTATGGGTTGACTTAATAGTTTGAGAAATTTCCTTGACATAATATAACATAAATCTTAAACTAAAAAAATTCAAATTAAAAACCTTCCATTTGAATTCTAAAATAATAAAAAAAGTACAATTTTTGTTTATTTATACCTATTGATCAGTAAGAGTTGACAGATTGAATTTCATGGTCCAACTTGTATACTAATATTTGACAAATCAACGTAACATTGACTCGTTTACATGAATTGAGCCAACCCAACGGGTTGGACTAACCCATGCGTACTCCATTATGATTTAGTTTAAGTGACTGCATATGTCTTGCTTCCTTGTATTTGTTTCCTATTTATTTATGAGGAGCATCTGGTTCTATAATCTCTTTTTAGCCTTCAGTTTCATATTGAGAATTTTATCCTTATCAAAATGGCACCTGCATCAGATTTGCTACACCTACACGATTACATTTATTCGTACTAAACACTGTTTTTATGCCTTAATTACATTAGGAAGATCAAAATTTTACACAATCTTGTAGTAATGTAATCCTTTTGGACAAATATGAAGTTCAAGTTTTGAGATTGAAGCTCAAAGGGTATATTTTACTTATGTGAAATGATTCACGATTCATAGTGTACAATTTTATAGAAAATCTCAATTGATTTGTTGAGATTCGTAAATTTTATTATTATATTTATATATATTTTTTTAAGTTAAAATAACTATATTTATTGATAAAATATATTTTAATCATTAGAAAAATAATAAAAGTATAATGCAATAAAAGATTAAAAGTTCACTAAATATAAAATCAATAAAAATTACATAACTTAATTATTTATAACACAATAATTAATTACGAATGAAAATAATTGATTTTATATATTTTTTATTTGTAATTTTGATTTTTTCAAATTTACTTTATTATTTAATATGATTTGAGAATTGAAAGTAGCTAATCACATATTCATATATTTGTATAAAAACTAATAAATTATAGTAACATATTATTTTACAAATGAAAATGACGGTTGTCATGATCATGTGGAATACAATTTATGTTTGTATGGTAAAGCATATGCCAGAATCATACCTTCTTGCGTAAGCCAACGATTCCCAAAGCTTAAAGAACGTTTATTTCTGAAGAAATATTTGCATTGAACGAGGAAAAGAGAAGCATTTTTCCCGCTTGGTAATGGAATCAATCCCATTCTCTATATATTGATTACGTTTCTGCATTCGCACTCATAAATTCAATGGAGAATTCGGCTAAGGCATTGGCGGTAATTTTTGATTTGGATGGGACACTTGTTAACACAGGTGATTTGTTAGGGTTTGTCGCTTAATTCTTGTTTATCTGTTTCTAGGTTTTTGATTTGGGTGTGTATTTGTGTTCTCAGAGCAAGTGACGAAGAATATTCTCAATGAGTTTTTGGCTAAGTATGGAAAAACGCTGGATCCTGAGAAGGAGAAGAAGAGATTGGGTATGACTCTTAAAGAATCATCTGTCGCCATTGTTGATGATTATGAACTTCCATTGACGCCAGAACAATATATTTCTGAAATAATCCCTCTTTATCATGGGAAGTAAGCCATTTTCTTCTGCATTTAGCAACCCAATTCGTGGGCAAAATCATTTATTCTAACTGTTGTTGTAAATAATCGTGTTCTTTAAGAATTTTGTGCTTCTTACAGGTGGGTACTTGCAAAAGCACTTCCTGGTGCAAATCGTCTCATGGTTCATCTTCATAAACATGGGATTCCATTTGCACTTGCTTCAAATTCTTTAAGGAAGAATATAGATGGAAAAATTTCACATCATTCTGGTATGATTTTTGAAGCTTTTTGTTACTGGGATTTATCTGTAGCATTGGAATTTGATTTATTTTTTCCGGTGACTTTGTCTATTACCTTCCAACTTACGGGTTCTATAGCATCCATCTAAATTATGAAATTGTAAATATGATATACTATTTGAGCAAAAATATACATGTATAGCCCTCCAACTTCAATTAGGTGCATTTGAGACATCTCAAGTTATCAATACCGTTTATGATTGACCTTTTAACGATGTCGTTAATATTTTATATTCTTATGCACAATTATCGTTCGAAGGTCAGTTTTGTACAATTTTTCAAACTATAAGGGTCTTATTTGTGTACTTTGAGGGTCAATTATGCTAACGGAAAAACATTTGCTAACTTAACGGAAAATTACGTGCTACAGTATTAGAGGTAGATAACTATAGGTTTCATTTGTGCGATATCGTAAGTTGGGGGCTACTTATGTTATTTTTACTGAACTTTTGCTAAATGATTCCGAAAAGTTTACTGGATGATTTATTAGGTTGGACTGAAAGATTTACTGTAATTCTTGGTAGTGATCAAGTTAAATCAGGGAAGCCCTCTCCAGACATGTATTTTTCGATCTCTTCGTTCGTTTTACGATCAGTTATCTCTTTAATGCTTTGTTCATTTGATCTTTTCTACATCCAATTTTTATGTTCAGATTTCTGGAAGCTGCAAATAGAATAGGAGTCGATCCATCTCACAGCCTCGTGATCGAAGACTCGGTGTAAGATGTTGCGTAAATGCTACATTTTAGCATGTTTTTTACTCTGAAAGGAAGTCATATCGGTCTGTACCGCTTATACCAGTCACAAGCGATACGAGCGACTTTTTCGATATACCGTTTGTATACAGGTGATATATCGAAATACGGTCTACCTGTCACGATCGATATTTACCGGTATGACTAGTCTGGTATGACTTTCATGCTCTGAATGTTATCATGTTCCTCGTTCAATAGCATCGGCGTTAGAGCAGGAAAGGCAGCTGGAATGAAGGTTGTTGCAGTCCCGTCAATCCAATCCGAATCAAATTCGTATTCGATTGCAGATTTGATACTTCACTCACTTTTAGAATTTGAGCCTGAAAAATGGGGTCTCCCTCCATTTGATGACTGTATGCTTTCTTCACATTTCCCTTTTTATACTCCATCTCGATACAACTCGACTCGGCTTTCGACTATGCTTGCAGGGTTGGACAATGCATTACCAATCGAACCGATCCATCTATTTGGAGGATTGAGTAAAGAGATTTTTTACCACTCTTCAGGTTTCGATCCAAATAATGCATGTTTTCGACTCTTTTTATATCGATATTTTACGGTGCATTTGCGGTTTCAGATAGTGAACTTTCACTTCCTGACCAAATTTGGGGAATTTACATTGGCTGGATCAAGTTAGATGACATGAAAAAGTTTAAATCAGTAATAAGCATTGGCTGGAGCAATAGTTGCTGCTGTGATTCCAAGAGAAAAATAGTGAGTATTCGTCGTTATTTTCCGAGATTCGAGTACGTAATTCTCCAACTTTATCTTGTTTAGAAAATCTGTGTTCTCGACGAAATCGACTTCGATGACAAGAAGATTGAAATGGTGATCACTGGCTACCTCAGGAGATCCATTATAGTGGTATTCATTAACTTATACTTGCAAGTTTTTGCTTTAGTTCTTGTTATGTTTGATTTGTGCAATTTGCAAAGTGTTTTGTTAAAATAAAAATAATGGGGAAAATGATGCTTTTTGTCCTACATTTTCATAGTTTTGACAAATTTGATACTCATAATTTATAATGGTATATTTAATCTCCAAATTTTAAGGTTTGAAAAATTTGGTTCTCAAAATTTGTAACATTTTACAAATCAGATCCTCGAATTAGTGAAATTGGTCTCCGAAATTTGATTTTACCGATTATTATAATTGTCAAATTTGAAAACTTTGATATGAATTATGTTCTACAAACTAAACTTTAAGGATTAATTTTCTCAAAACTTATAAAGTTTGAAATTGATTTTTGCTATCTTGATACTTTAGGAATCACGATTCTCAAAATCATATAACTTTAAAACCATAAGTGTCAAAACCATGAAATTATAGGGATCAAATTTGCTTGTCGCTTAAAAAAATATCTTAATTTATAAAAAAAAATGATATTATGAGTAATATGTTGAATTTTTTTAATATGATTAATTTATTTTATGAATTGTGATACATCAACCTTCTTCCAACTCATTGAATTCTGAATTTTTACATATGCTAGGGTAATGTGGAACAAATTCTTGACATTACGGATGAAGATAAATGGATAGCTGATGATGCTTTGAAATTATCTGAGTTTTCTTATCCACACTATAAAACCTTCTACATTCAAGAGTGATTAAGTTCGGTGTGAAAGAGAAATCATTTCCGGTACTATAGGTGCGGAAATTGACTGATAATCGGATTCGGGATGGTGATCACTTATTCGCTTTTTATGCTATAGTATTTGTATTTTATTATGATGAAGTATTGGAATTTTAGTATTTTGGTGTATAGTATTTGATTTGTATCCATGTTTTCATATCAATCCGGAATTTCGTACCAATTCGGACCTATATGATCGGTGCTGGTTGTATATCGGATGGTATGCTGCCCTACACCAAATTTATATATATATACATTAAAAGAAATTAAAAATATATTAATTATTTTTTTAGTGTCGCACTCGAATAAACCTGGAATCCGACCCTAAAACACGGTCTCGGTGGTACCATAAAAAATATTACTATCTAGTATTTGACGTAGCCGCCAATATACGACTAGTATGAAAATATTCATTTGTATTTAAAATAATCATTCTGGTCAATGTTTTAAATTTCTGGTATACTGGTCCAGTATACCAGAAATTTCGGACGTATCGACTTCGGCCGGTATATAGGTTTTTTCCGGGTCGGGTTTTGTTTTAAAAAAATAAAATCTAAATATTTTATAATTTAATTTATTTTAATATTCCAATACATATCTGGTATATCGATCCAATGAGCTCGTCCGGTATACCGGCCGATACCAATTTTTAAAACATTGATTCTGGTTCATCAAGTTATCAACTTTAAATATACATTTTTTATTTTAATGTTTTGGGTTAACAAACATGATTTCAATAGCATTAACTTCATTATTATTAGTAAAATGTTTCAAAAGCATAAAATTCAAAACATATATAAATTGCAATCTTTAAATCCACTCAACCAAATAATTTACTAATTATGGTTGTTAAGAAGTGCAAATAATTTATGAATATACATTGTTCGTTTAGTCCATGTTTGTATTTATTTCTTCAAATTAATTATTCGAAAAATAAAATCACCTCAAATAAAATTCGAACGAACACGAAAACTTTGCGAACGTTCGAATTTGGGTATTTTTATACTCTTTATGCATGAAGAGATCCGAACACGAACTCGAACACAAAACGAACAAATCATAATATGAATATGAACACAAAAATAAAATTTTAGAATATGAATAATGTTTGAACAAGTGTTTTCCGTTCGAATGATAATATAAACGAACACGAACAAACGAAACTCAACTCGTTCGAATCGAATAAAAGGTCTACTACTATTATTTGAAAGGAATATACCCTTAGAAAACAATGATTATTATTGATGATTAAAATTAGTGGTGTTTATGGTCAGATAAATTGAGTAATCAATTCAACACATTTATTTGGATTAGATTTGGATTGCAATATTTAAATTTGGATTGGTTACACATTTAAAACTAGTGATTCATTTCGGATTTGAATCTAAGTCTCCACCATAAGGCCATCTTTAACGTGGCATTTATTTGGGCAGGTGAGAAAAGAGAGTGTTCCATCCTCTTTCCTCTGTTTTTATTTTTTTAAAAAAAATGAAAAAATTATAAAATATAAATATTTATATAATGATTTTTTTCGATAATATTATGATTCTAATTTATTTGATATGTAAAAAAATAAATTTAAAAATTATAAATATCCGGACATTGTTGTAGGGATGAGAGGAAAATTATTTATAAAATTAAAGAATCATGATGTGTACAGAGAGAAAGCTGATGTGGAAGAGAAAAATAAAGTTTCCGGACGGAGATGGTTGAGGAAAAACTAAGGGTCTTTCCTCGTTAGAACCTCACCCACAAGGAAATATAAAATATATAATATATATAACTGTTTTTTATTATAAATAATTAAATATTGAAATATAAATGATGAGATCCCCGGAACCCGGTACCCCAGACAGGATCAGGGCCAAACTTGGCCAGAAAAGCCCAAACAATGTAAGCCGAACTTGGAGGTCCAGAGCCAGCCCACGTTAGTGAATGACTCATTCAGATCCTGTGGCTCGATCGATCATTTATGGCGATCGGTCCCGATGTGTAGGGCCCAGCATCTCGCGCGCGCCCGGACTGATCGTCCACATATTACAGGTGTTGCAATGGGCCATTCTCATTCATCCCATGCAACGACAACCCTCGACAGCCCTGTCAGAAGCGTGGTCCGGCGAAGGCGTACGAGCCACCAGTGGCCAGAGAGTAGCCGGCTAGTAGCGCCGAAAGATCTAGCGCCATGCCGCTATGTGAAGCCGTTTCCGGCGGCTACTCCGCCTGACATTAGCCGACCTAGCAGCAAAGGACAGGCACAAAACGACACCCTACTGTACACAGTACAGTGGGAGTATAAAAATGACACTTAGAGTGTGACAATATGATCTTTGGGTTTTTTCTTCAGAGCTTTCGCATTGAGGAGTTGCTCTCGATTTATTTTCGATTCTTCTCTTCCTTTTAGTTGCCTAAAAGAACAAACATGACTTGTATGATCATTATGGTGATTATTGAACCGACTAAGGGCACTTCCTTTAGCCCTTAGCCAAGTGGTTTTTTCCTCGGTTTCGAGGTTTTCCACTCTAAAATCCTTACGTCTTTCCACCTTTGATTCNAGTGTTTTAAGTAATTAAGAAATGACGTATGTTGTTGGTTTTTAAAGAATCAAAATTTAAAATTAATCACAACAAAAAAATGAATTTTACAATATAATATTTGACCCAAAAAATAATAATAATAATAATATTTGCTTTGTGACACAATACTATATTGGATCTATGTTGATATTTGCTCTTTTGATTATATAAATTCACACAATGTGGGTACAATCTCGGAAGTTTGTGTGTCTCTAATCATCACAACTTAAATAACTAAGTAGAAAGGAAAGTTTAATCAAATTGACTGATCTGATCTCTTATAAAATGCTCTTAACTAAGGTTAGAATTGAAATGTTTTGCATTCTTATGTATAATTGTCGAACTTCAAGATCAAATGTAAATTTAGGAACTATAAGTCTTTAATTTGCATAATTTGTTAACTTCTAGGGTAAATTTTTTAATCTAACTAATGGAAAAATAATTGCTCATTTAAATGAAACCATTAGATAAAAGGTACATTTGGAAAATCATTTGATAAATAGTTGTGATGTGACATGACTGTATTGTGCTGTGAGGTGAACTAATTTTGATTTAAAAAAAAAACTGTTTTTGAAACAGCGGTGCAATGATCGTGATTTCATAAAATGATTTTTTTGTCCATATTTTTAAATAATTGTGTATAACTTAAAAATTATATTTCTTATTATTTTAAGATAAATTCGTTATGTCAAAAACTATATTTTTAAATTGTTATATATTTTTTTATAGTTTGAACATGTAATTGATAGAATATAATAAGTTATTTATCAAAATTATTTTCTTAAAAAAATTAAACTATAATTTACTAATGGTAAAATTGACATTTGACATGTGCTTTCTGGTGGCCGTTGGGTTAAACCAATTGTGAACTCACCGCTATTTTTTGCGGTCGCACGAACGCAATTATTAATGATGTTTGGTTAAAATACAATATAACTACGACACGTTCAACGCATCGGGTGATAAACCATATTTCCAAACAACACCAAAGTGGCAAGCTTGATGGGGAAAAACAAAAATATAGATAATTTAATATGATATTTTTGTAATTTTATAAGTTGGATGACAGGAACTTAAAGAGTTATTTATGAATTTAATATTTTAAATATCAAAATGCAAATTGACTAATAGCGTAGATTAATGATTATTTTTAACGGTCAAGTTAGCAATAATAATATTAATAAAAAAGTGAAAATAATTATAAAATTGATACCTAAAGTAAGTTTTGCCAATTTTAATACATTTCATCACTTAAGTATTTTGAATTTAGAAATTATCATACATTATATTTTATAAAAACATATCATTTATTAAATTCCTGAGTATAATCGCATGCATTCTGATATATAATAAAACAAGACTAGAATCTATGCGGCACAGACTCGTCCGACCGACTCGATACGACTCGACACGACTCGGCAAGAGTATACGAGTCTGATTTTCGATTCGGCATGAATTATTAAATAAAATAATAATAAATAAAAGAAATTTTTTAAAAATAATTGTTATAATTTGTTGAAAGTTACATAAACTTCAAGTTTAAAACTACAAATATTTATCAATTTATTATATATGAAAATTTAACTTATAAAAAATGATTATCGTTCGTCGAATCTACTATCTCCTAAAAAACAACCACCTTTCGGTTCATCATCGTTTGTACAAATAATTCACAAGTAAAATGATAACATAAGAAAGTTGTGAAAGCATATCAGATATATTTCCAATGAAGAAAAAATTCGAATTAAGGAAAAAAATCAAAACGACGTCGTTTTATATCAAGTGTCGGAGAGAGTCGGAGAGTCCGACTCGGTCCAATACGGGTAAATGTAAAAAATTGAAGAGTCGATACCGCATATACTAGAATTAGAACATGTGTTATTGAATTTGTTATGGCTTCTTGCGGTAACCCGACAAAATAATACTAGAAGACGACACGACGATGTTTCATTGCTTTCTGATATATCCTCATTGACTGAAGAATGCGAGGATTGGCTAACACGAAGAAAATTAAAAAAATGGCGGATTCCGGAAATGAATCTCCCATGGTGCATCGATCGATAAATTGTGAGAGAAAGCGGCCTCGAGAGGCATGGAACTGAGAGATTGTGAAGAGCCTGGTGACGTAGGTCTGAATGCAGTATAAAAATTGAGGAGCCAAGTCAAAAAACTCCACCCCAATGTCATTTTTGTAATTATAAATAAGTTGTTGGTTTTTTTGTCTTTTCACATTGGTGAATGCCCTTAATAAGATGGGCTGCATTTAATAACCCAGAATATTTGACTAAATATTACAACGCTGAGGTTCTGAACACCCATTCTCGTTCCGACATCTACCACTCAATGACCATTAATAATTATATATTTATATATAAATAATAAAACGTCTTTTCTTCACATGGAGTTACCAGTTAACACTATCTCCAAAATTAAATATTAATTATGAGAATAAATATTCAAAACCTCATATTTATCCATCAATATTATAATTTTATAAATTGTAAAAAGATTTTATAATATACATTTCTATGTGAATTGATTTTATTTGAGATTAATTGTGATAAATTTAAATGAATCTGACTAGATTGATTAATACTAGACTTATTGAATATGATAATATATGACTAATATTTGAAAATATTATGATTTATCAATACAAATTTAAAAAAAATATGAATAGAATCATATACTTTACGAGTTTACGTATGTGTGAAGTTATTCATGCATATCAAAATATTAACAATATATAATTATTTTCATTGGTAAATGAATATTGAATTAATTCAAAAACAAATAACATTAATATTATGTATCTTTCAAAATCACATTAGAAATATAATATATACATATTGAAAAAATTGCATAATAGCCCCAAACTTATGGATTGTGTAAATGTCATACCCCCAACTTACAAAATTGAAAAAATATTACTTAAAGTTATCAATTTGTTTGTTTTTATCTTTGACACGTTAATACCTAGTTTTCCATTAGTATGATTATCACATAAAGTTCACAAAGTACGCAAATAAGATTATTATACAAAATTGACATTTGAAGTGCGAGAATCATGCATAAGAATATACTTATTAATGACATCGTTAGAGGATCAATAATAAACGTTATTGTTAACTTGAGTGTCTTAAACGTATTTAATTGAAATTAGAGGCTACAAATGTATATTTTTCACTCAAATAATGCATCATATTTGCAATTAACTTAGATGTCATATCATTTACACAGTTGATAAGTTAGAGGTCATAGTCAAAATCATCCTATTTATATTACCAAAAACTATAACAAAAATACAACACTAATAAATGATCATATTCAAATCTACAAGAAGAGAAATTATAAAGTTTTAAATATTTAAATAATGGAAAAAATAATTTATATATCAAGATTACACAGATAAAATATCAAAATAATAAATTACTATATTATATTAATGGTATTATATACCATAATATAATCCATGTGATAAATTAATATATAATTTTTTTAATTATACATCATAAACCAATGTTACCAGGATTCATTACTTTTAAAGAAATTTACTATTCAGATTCTTTAGGATCATCGATTCTCGGTTTTATGAAAAGACAAAATTCAAAAAAGAAATAAGAAACCTAAATTATTAGGTTAGAAATTTGTTAAGTTTTTTAATTTATATAGACTTTTAATTATTTTATTAATTTTAAATTTTAACAAACTTTTAGTTTTTTAATTTGATAATAAATTATTTATCATATTCTATGTTAATAATTTAATAATGATTAAAATATATTTTATCAATAATTATGATTATTTTTACACATAAAAAATTATAAATTATATAATTAAAATAATTATTATAATTATAAAATTTACAATCCTAAATGAATCTAGCAATCACAAATATGCATAAATATAATTATCTGATACTAAACCAAAAGTAACCTTACTATAATCTATTATCTTAATAAGAAAATATAATATTAATACAATAATGATGATAAATAGTTGAAACAGTACAATTACAGAAGCGAAAATTCTGAAATTACAGAGAAACCGGTCTTGTTCTTACAACTCAAAAGTTTCCGACAGAAACCAACGGCGGAGATTAACATTCAGATAATGAACGATAAACGGATCAAGTTCTCAAAGGCGTAGATAAAAGCGTTACCAGTAAGAAGAATCATAACCAGAAACAGACAGAGAAGCTCTAAGCATATTTTGCAGAAGCACAACAGAAATGAAAAGGAGCCACAAATCTGCAGAAGCAACAGGAAAATATAACAACGAAGAGTCGTCAAGATTTCCTTATAACACGCGCCGCCGTGGGATTTTCCGGCGGAATCTGCCTGTGATTTTAGATGGGAAGAAGACTCCATTGTTGGTGTTCAAATCAGGTGGGGGATAATAATGAAGGAAGTCTTCATTTTATATACATATATACTTCATGAGTAATTAAGATATGTATATTTAGTATTTGAATTTTAAAAAATGTTCAATAATGACTCATGAGTATAAAGCATTTTCATCTTTTATACGAGGGATTAAGTATTTATGTATTATTTTTAAAAAATTCAAAGCTTGAAGATATATAGTGGTGATAAAAAATTAAGATATATAGTTTAAGTTTGAAGCACGTTTGTAACATCATTTGATAAATATTGATGATATGATATGAATGTACTATGCTGTGAAGTGAATTGATCGTGATTTAAAAAAAATGTTTTTGAAAGAGAGGTGTAGTAATCGTGATATCATAAAATGATTTTATGAAAAATTTTGAGCCCCATCAACAAACATGCACTTATTTTTAAATAATTGTATATAATTTAAAAATTAAATTTCATATTATTTTATGATAATTTCGTTTCAAAAACTACATCTTTAAATTGCTATATATATTTTTATAGTTTGAAAATGTAATTGATAGAATATAAGAAGTTATTGATCAAAATTATTTAGAAAAAAAAATTAAACTATAATTTATCGAGGGTAAAATTGAAATTTGAAAGGTATGTTCTAGTGGTCGTTGAGTTAAACTAATTGTGAATTTACCGTTGTTTTCTGTGGTCGTACAAACATAGTTATTAATGATGTTTGGTTAAAATAGAATACAACTATGACATCGTGCATCGCACCGGGCGGTGCAATGACATTCCAAACAACACCATAGTTATTAGGTTAAGGATTCAAATACAAACTATATATGCATTTAAACATTAACGAATATTATTGTTAAATATAAACAGTTTTGAGATTTCAGGGTCAATCATACAATTCTTAACTGTGAAGTGAATTGATCGTGATTTAAAAAAATGTTTTTGAAACAAGGGTGCAGTAATCGTGATATAATAAAATGATTTTTTAAAAAAGTTTGAGTCCCATCAACAAACATGCACTTATTTTTAAATAATTGTATATAACTTAAAAATTAAATTTCATATTATTTTATGATAATTTCGTTTCAAAAACTACATCTTTAAATTGCTATATATATTTTAATAGTTTGAAAATGTAATTGATAGAATATAAGAAGTTATTGATCAAAATTATTTAGAAAAAAAATTAAACTATAATTTAACGAGAGTAAAATTGACATTTGAAATGTATGTTCTAATAGTCGTTGGGTTAAACCAACTATGAACTCACTGATGTTTTCTGTGGTCATACAAACGCAGTTATTAATGATGTTTGATTAAAATAGAATACAACTATGACACCGTACATCGCACCATGCAGTGCACTGTCATTCCAAACAACATCATAGTCATTAGGTTAAAGATTCAAATACAAATTATATATGCATTTAAAACATTAACGAATATTATTGTTAAATATAAATAGTTTTGGGATTTCAGGGTCAATCATACAATTCTTAAACTTTGAGAACATATTATTTACGACCTTAAAAAGTTTGGGGGTTATAACATAATTATATCAACTTGGGACTTTGCATACAATTTATAAATTTTGGATATACTTTCTTTGTACTATTTTAAAGTTTGAGAATTACGAACAAATATTTTATTGTAATATTAGAGATTCCCTTTAAATTCATTTTTATTTATGATAACATTTTTCACCTTTATAAGCCTAGTCAATCTCACTTTTATAACTAATATGTGAAAAATTCAAGACTCTCCTTCCGGTCCAATCATAAGGTTTTTACTTGTAAATTGAAATGAGTCGAATTAGCTCCAATACCATGTTGGTATTATAGAGTCTAACCGAAATTACAACATGTGAACGTGAACGAAAGAGATTAAGGGGAGTAAACTATATATTTAAAAAAATTAATCAAATCATTATATTATAACATTACACACTTTATAAACTAATCAATCTCATTTTTCTAATCAATCTGAGACAAATTCAACAATATGCATAATCGGAGAAAGCAATACACTTTGAGTGAAGATCATGTATGATCGGGTTGGTATGTCGATGTTATTGATTAAGGTTAACAAATGATAAATCTAGATCAATGTACATTGTGGTAAAGAGACATTAGACATGTTGATCGGCTTCATTAGTAGTCGGAATCGAAAAATGAGTGTATTATTTTAAAAATCTAAGTGGGAAAGCGAATAATTTAAATACAATGATTGAACTTTATTGTATTACACATTTAAGATAAAAGTTGTTAAAGTTGGTTGGGATAATAATGGTTTGGTGTATTTAATTTATTTGCAATTAGAGATATGTTTTTTTAGTCTCTCATTTTCAACATGAGTCGCATTCATTAAACTTATAATATATAATATATTTAATAATTTAAAAGTGATTTAAATAGTTAATTCTATTAAAATATCACGTGATTTTGTTTTTGACAATGAATAAATAAACAATTTCTCATTTCTTTTAATTTTTAAATAAATATTACGTACTTTTAGTTCAGTATTATTTGGAAGAGATTGATACAAGGTAAATTGTACTAGGAATATAATGATCCCACTCTATATATGATACATTATTGTTCGTTTGGTCAAGATTCGAGCTCGAATTGATATCATGCTAAATTTCAAACTTTTCAAAGTATATTTGAGGTTCACGCTAATAGTATTATTATATATTTGGTTTGTTTGGTTCAGCTCATGGTTTTAAAAATCGGTTCGATCGAGAATCGTTCTCATTACCGGTATGATTCGAAACTATTCACTGTGTATTTTAAAAATCAGTTTTATTACGTTAAAAATCCAATTGAACCGGTTTTTTAGCAAAAAAACCAGTTACAAAACCGATTTGTTTTTAAAAATAGGTTAAAGACGAATTGCATGGCACTACGACTCTACATTTATGCATCTTCAGTTTTTCTCTATGAAAACACGGTTGCATAATGAAAGAAACAATTCATATTATGTCTTAGTTTGAGTTTTGCGTCTACCAAGATAGCGATTTTGATACCTCTAATTGCTTGTTGTTGTGGATTTTAACAAGGTACACAAATTTGATTCGATTTCCGTTCGTTCATTTGTTTTGATTAATAACAATTTTTGTTCTAGATCTAAAATCTTTATTTGATTGAATATGATTTAGATTAATATTATGATATCTTCAATGTTTCTTCTTTTGATTTCTACTAATATGTTTTCGGTGTCATAGTACTAGTGTGTATAGAGCTAGGAGTTAGACGAACTCTATAAGGTGAATTATTAATTTAAGATCCACTTCCGAATAAAGTTAGATGAACTTTTCTTTTCTTTTCTTATTTTATTTTATATTATTATTTGATCATTAAACTTTTGATACCTAAAACTCTAGTTTTTTTAATTTAAATAATGCGTAAATTTTTGTTTATATTAAACTTTTATTATATTATCTATTACATATTTTTAAAAATATATTTTTTTTCACATTATTTTTATTTTCAATCAAACCGGTTCAAACCGATCCGAGCACCAAATCCAACCGATAGAAGGTATTTATGGTCCACTAGTTCGACTGGTGTTTAAAACCATGGTCTTCAGCTTTTTAAAATTGGGGTGTGGTGATATATTGTGATCGTGAATTATGTAAAAATATGATATTATATGTTAGGTAAAATCACGATATTATAATAGTGAATTATGTAAAAATACTAATATATTCTTATATATAAAAACAATTATATTATAATTAATATAAGTAATGTAAAATAGTGTTTTACAAAATCATGACGTGACCACTGTTGGTTTTAATAGTTATGATGAAATCATAATTTTTAAGGATTATCACATCTCAATTAACTTGTGTTTTGTGTACCATAAAAAAAGCACGATTTGATGATATCACTCCACTTTCTATTGTCGAATCAAACAAATCCATTATTTTCATCAATTTAACACATTAGAGGTAAAAATTAATATTTTTGACTTTTTAGGGATAAAATATAAAATTATAATAAAATATGATATTCATATCTTTTAAAAATTAAATGTCAATATAAACATTTATATCATATTTTAATTCATTTTTTTGCAATTTAATAGTGTATATTCTCAAGTATGGAGGTAAACGAATAGAACTGAATCAAATTTAATTGTTTTCTTAAGTTTCGAGTTCCACCTGAAATAGAAAATGTTCAGTTCATGTTTTAAAACTAAAAAATTATAAATAAATGTTCGATTTGAATGAGATTGAGATTCAACTCGATTTGTAATTTAATGTTTTAATAAATTAGAAATAATATATATTTTTTATAGGGCGGAATGCATCTTTGGTTCCCATAGTTTGGATTTTTTGGCAATTTTAATCCCTAAATTTTCTAATTTTGGCAAAACCATTCCCAAAGTTTTTATGTATGCAAAACCGGTCACCAAACTATCATTATTTTGGCAAAATCAGTCCCCAAACTTATGTGTGTGACATAATTGGTCCCCAAAGTTGTAATTTGTGGCAAATAAAGTATCCGTACAAAAATTACGCAAATTTGGTTATCAAAATTTCAGATTTTTGGGAAAATTGGTCCCTAACGCAGTTAATAGTCCTCAAAATTTGCAAAACATAACAATTTTAGTCCCCAAACTTTTGAATTGCTAATTTGGTCCCCAAAGTTTATATAATTTGACAAAATTAGGCCCAAACGAAAGAATATGATGTTTTTTATGATTTTTACGATGCATTTTAGTGTTTATAAATTGAAAAATTATTAGTTTTATATCAAATTTGTAATTTTCGACCGAACATATGACAACGATACTAATTTGAATTGCAAATATCAATATTTGAAGTTTATTAATGTTTAATGAGTTTATTTGTTGAAGTTTTCATTTAATTATTTTTCGAAATTTATTTTGACAATTTTCTACAATTTATATATTGACGAAAAAATTTCGATAACGTTCAAAATATCGGTTGCACCAATTTTTTCCGTACCTGTCAATATACATGTTCGGAATACCGTTTCGGTGTAGTATGACTATTAAGGCCGGAATTTGTCTGAAACACCGAAATATCATAGAAATACTATTAATCGTATTTGTATACTCATACAAATATATTGACTAATTCGTTATTTAATCGATTTTCGAAATTTATATATTGATGATTTGTATGAGTATACAAATACGGTTAACGGTATTTTGAACAAGTTCTTTAATCGATTCTCGGAAATTTATAAATTGACAAATATATTTGAATGAGTATATCGATTGTCAATATACTCATACACATATATTTGTATGAGTATATACTCATACAAATATATTAATCGATTTTCGACAATTTATATATTACTATTTCAGTATTTGTATAAGTATATTTGTACATATTTAATTTTCGGATCAAGTTCGGTATCCGCGATATCGGTCAAAATACCGAAAAACTATTTGATATTTTTTTAAATTAAATATATTTTTTAAAAAAATATATTATTTATTTTAAAATTATTTTTATTTTATTTTATTTTTAAAATTTATTTTTTCGGATCGGATCTATTCGGATTGGGTTTCTGAGTTCAAACCGGTGACAGCGATACCGATCAAAATATCGAAAAAACTATTGTTTTTTTAAATTTAAATATTTTTTAAAAATAATAAATTTTATTTTTAAAAAAATTTAGTTAACCCGGGTTATTCGGGTCGGGTCGGGTTTCCGGTTCAAACCGATGACTGCGATACCGGTCAAAATATCGAAAAAACTTTTGTTTTTTTAAAATTAAATATTTTTAAAAATAATAATTAACACGGTTAAAAAAAGTAATTACGGGTAATTTCGGGTTGGGTTTCGTGTTTGACCCCTAACGGTAAAATTAACGGCGTTAGAGTTAAGTGAGAATCGATATTGCCCAAATTTAAAAACTTTGGAGACCATACTTGTTACTGTGTGTAAACTTTGGGGACCGGTTTTGCCAACTTTAAATTTCGGGGGTGGTATCGCCTTAATGTTAAAACTTTGATGACTTAATTTGCCAAATTGTTAAACTTTGAGGATTCAATTTGTCAAATTAATCAAATCTTGGGGACTAATTTTGCCTTTTAAAACGTTGGGGACCAATTTTACCAAATTATACAAATTTTGGGGACTTAATACGCCATTTTCTAATTTTTTATATCATTCTTAGAATTTTATTGTTTGATTACACATATATTCTTATAAAATGATTTATAAGAATATATTTGGAGTGACTTATAACTTTCAGAATATTTGGAGTGAGTTATATATTTGTAGACACGTGTCCTTAATTTGGAAGACTAATGTGTAATTGTTTATTATTTGAATTTCTTTAAAGAGATGTACCGTAAAACTTCTAATTGTATATAAACAATCTTAAATTTTGAAATGAGTGACTTTTAATGCGATGCCACTAGACACCTTTTTTCGAGATCCAAAATTGATGAGTATGGCAGACGGTACATAATCAACTTTTTTTTATTTATATATCACGTTCTTTTGTTTCAAATCTATAAATTTGATGTATATATTAAATTCCAAGGTTAAGATCGATATGGTTTTATTTATTATTTTCCATAAAAGTTTTACACCTACAAAATCTGATCTTTTTCCTTTTCGTTTTCATATTATTTTATCGAGAACTTTCATTAGCCCCTTAATAATAAAATAAATGTTATCACGATACGTCACACAATTAACGATTCGTCGTACGCAATTTTTTAAAGAATTCGAGAAAATTCGTAATTTTATAATTATAATAATTATTTTAGTTATATAATTAATTGTTTTTTATAAGTAAAAATAATTATAATTATTGATAAAATATATTTTAATCATTATCAAATTATAAATATAAAATATACTAAATAATTTATCATCAAAATAAAAAACTAAAGTTAGGTTAAAATTTAAAATTAATAAAATAATTAAAAGTCGACAAAAATGACCTAAGTTAGCAAATTTATAATATAATAGTTTAGATTTCTTATTTAATTTTTGAATTTTTTCTATTTTGTCTTCTTACCAAATCCGTTTTGAGAATCAAAAGAGAATCACGAATTCTAGAGAATCCGATTCGTAAATGTCTATAAAAATAAAGAATGCTATCAACATGGCATAAAATGGGTATATTTTCATTAAAATTTCATAGAAATTTGAGATCATACTAAGTACGGCTACAAAAATCAAGCTCGAACATTGAATGACTCAACACAAAATGTTCTCAAATTGCAATAATTTAATATAAATATATGGGCAGATACACTAGATCGATGAGAGATATTACACACTATTCGCCATCACTAAGATATTAATGTGAACAGGCGTTACCTTACAAAGCGACCACTAAAGCCATTGCTGTAAGTATGTGAATTTCAGATATTCGCCAATCCCAATACCGAGATCTCGAACTACTGATGCTGAAATCTTGGGTACCGGAGTACACCGACGTCGATCCATTGATGCTTGCGTCGCCGGAAGTTGAGCTGCTGTAGCCAAATGTGAGAATGATTTCAAGGGAAGAAATAGAGATCTAATTTGATATGAACACGAACAAGAGGATCTTACCTAGACGGGAATTTGCAATTATTGTGACCTAAGCATAAACGCGGAAATTGATTAATGAGAAAGGAATCGAAGAATTGATGAGTAAAATTGGATAGGATAGGGACTTGAAATTACTAGGGTTAAGAGACGTGAGTGCCGCCGCATTGGCAAAATCGCAATTCTCATCTGAGGGACCGTGCTTCAGGAAGTAATCATTGAAGACAAACGACGCCGTCCGGCGAATGTCCGACGCATCGTAACAGGAGCCGCCGAGTTGAATCGGCTCGCAATCGGCTCCACCGTTTCCACAAGCCCAATCGATCGCCGACTGTAGTGCGGCGTCGGCGGCATTGTTCTTAGCCACGCACCATAACTTCCTATTAGTCGGTTCTCCTCCGCCTTGCGCCGCCGTTAATAGAAACAAGAGAACGACAACAACGGAAAATGAATCACCGACCAAGAAAAGAGATTCCATTACCAAGGACTGAGATGAGTGGTTCCGAAATAGCCGCTAGCCGGAACAAAGAAAATTTAGGATTTTACTATTATATTTTTCGAAATTTTCATTTTAAATATAAATTTATGAGTTATACATACATTTTTTAATATTATAAGAATTTTACTATTATATTTTTAAAAATTAAATATAAATTATTAATATACAAATTTTAATTTGAAATAAATTTTTAAAATGAATATTTATTATAAAACAATAAATAAGCATTCCGTCCATTTAAATATTAAGAATATCATTATTCAAGGTTTTGTAATATATTAATAAAAAATAATAAATCTGATTTACAGAAACCTAATTTGATCGTCAAATTTCATAAATTTCGATTGAAATTATTTTTCTTTCTATCAAAATCAAAATTCACCCAAATTTCGGTGAAATTTAAAAGATTGCTTTAGGAAGACTATTGTTCTTTATTCCAATTCCATTGGCCGGTGGGCATATTAGAATTCATCCTTATAATTTGAAATATTTTCATTTTGACTACCATTTTTCTTCGTGCATTCACGAAAGTTCAATAGTTTTGATAAATCTGATCATTTAACTTTAATATGGTATTTATAATTCTCATATTTCCATAACTTTAATATAATTGATCTCCAAAAATTTTTAATTGTTGTTATTCTGATCATCAAAATTTAAAATGAGTCCTCAACCTCAAGTTTGGTGCTTTGGTTTAGCTAATGGTGGTGCCAAATTTACATACAATATCAAATCCACTTTTTAAAGTTCATGAATTTTGACAAAATTGTTAACCAATGTTTTAATGTTGGTTTGGTGTACCATTTTGATCCGTACCGGTATACCACCGCCCACCAGTATACCGGTATATTTTTTAAAAAAAATAATTTTTTTTATTTTTTCTGGGTCGTTCTGGAAAAATTCAGGTTCCGACCCGGAAACCCGCTACCGGTCGAAATACCGGTGCCGTCTGGTTTTCGAGCCGGTATGAAAACATGGATGTTAACACAATTAGATTGGGTTAGAGATATTTTCTACTCAAAGTTTCATGATTTTGTGTTTTCAAAATTTTTAAAAAATTAATTTAAATTTATTTTTGTTTACAATTCAGAATGTTTCATGTAGAAATGGTTTAAAGAGTATTTGATTGACGATTTTCTTTAAAGATAATATAATGGGGTTGTTTGGTTTAGCTTTTCAAAATCACGGTTAAGTATGGTGATCGTATCGTGCATTGAGATGATCGTGATAATTATGATCGGGATTTAGAAAACTGTTTGCAAAAACTACGGTGATCGTACTGTGATTTTAATAAAATGTTTATTTTAACCTTTATACTAATATTGGTAAAAATGTAGTATAATGTAGAACCATAACTTGGTTCTAATATTTTAACATTTATACTAATATTTTAACCTTTATACGAATACGTACCTTGCAAGAAGAAACCTAAAAATGTAGAACCACAACTTGGTAAAAATGATGTAAGATTTGTGAAATAAGAATAAAATTGGTTAGGATTTGGTTTTAAAGTAATTAATTGAACTTTGAAGGACAATTTTAGAATTTACGAAATCACGGTGGGTTAGTCATACGTATCAAGGCATTGCCACATGACCTCCAAAAACTCAGTTACGAACACCGTAATTGCCCAAACTGTTTGATTGTGTAAAATAAAATCACACGACGGCCACCATAAAACCAAACAACCCCAATGTCCATACCTAAATTTAAAAAAAATTGATATTTTTTTCTTTTATAGCATGTACTATGCATGAATTTTAAATGGTCGTTCACGATTTATGTACTCAAGTTATCCGTAGAACTAACTAGCTATTTTTTTAAGAAATGTTATCAATACTTTCTTTAAAAATAAATTAGATTTTTAAATACAAATATAAAACACAAATGGAATAAAATATAAAACCATAATCTAAAGGTTAGTGATTTCAAATTATCTCAAGAACAACAAAGAATAAATATTCGTTAGAATAAAAACAAGAATCATATATGTAAAAGTATGTATGATTACATTCATGAAATTATCATTTCTTCTTTATGTAGGTGTTAATTATTTATAATGATTTTTTACTATAGAAATCATTATTTATATATTAAATTTATAATTGTGATTCTTATGAATGTGAAATATTCTTAAATTTTGATTATTAGTTAAATATATTTTTATTGTATTTTATAAAATAAAAAGTGTAGTCGATCCCTAAACTAGTCGTTTCTCATCCTTATGATTTGCCATTTGCATATTTTGATGACCTTAATTGCAACAATTTTGAAATTTTACTTTGAGAACCACAAACATGTGTTCTTCAACGTTAATGTATGTTTGTATTCCTTGTTCTTACACAAAACCATATTTCACATTTTGTTCAGCTTAAGATTATTGTGTAAAAGTGTTACAAATACCACGAATCAAGCAAGACTTGATCAATCCACACGAACTACTAAAAGAGACGTTACAAAATCATCAACACATATAAACAACTGCAAAACTGAAAACATGCTGTCTTAATCATAGTTTTTGAAACCGGTTCAATGAGTAGACCATAAATATCTTCTATTAGTCGAATAAGATGAAAAAATCCAAATTTGTTCATTAATTTAATTATAAATCAACCAAAATTTATATAGATTAAAAATTTGGCCTAATAAGCAAATTTTAGTTGGTCTAACTGGTTTTTACTTATTTGTAGCATTTAGATCGAGATCGATCCGATCGTACCAAGCGGTCTGAACCGGTTTCCAAAACCATAAATTATTAGCTCGCTAAAACATTGAAATCCATCATCTGTCTAAGTTGCTAACGAGTGAGCAATTAGCTTCACAACTTGACCATCAAGTGTTGTTTTTGGTTCACTTGAAAATCCAATTAGGTCCTTATACATAATATGACAAAAACCAACAATCTCATATTTATGTTTCATTGCTTTCCTTTAAGGTTTTTGGATCATGGTCTTTCTCCCGGGCCATTGGAGTTGCTGAAAAACGAATGACCTCTATGTTTTAAACATGAACAAGACTATTTCGAATAAACAAAATGGAAAGATTCACTATATTTCATAACATATTATTTTTAATGTTGACGTTTCAAAGGGGATCTCTGGCATTTAAGGTTTGAACATCTTTCACGTATGACTTTACCTCATATTGAAGTTTTTGTTTATCTCCAACCTTCTTACAATGCTTGTGAATCATGTTATAAGGCCAAACAAAAGAAAGACTTTTGCAAAGCATCTAAAGAACTCGGTAAAACCCTTCTCTTTAGTTCACATTGATAAATGGAGAGCATATGAAGTTGATACAATAGGCGAATTTAAGTATTTATTGTGTATCATGGACGACTTCAGTCGAACCTATTGGGTGTATCTCAAGGACTTGTGAATCAAATTCTTGAACTGTGAATCAAATTCTTGAACCTTAGTCAACATGTCTGCTAACTGATGCTGAGTGCTAACATGCTTAAGAACCACTTCTTTTCCGGTAACCATATCACGAAAAAAATGACAATCATCTTCTATATGCTTGGTCTGTTCATGGAAGACTAGATTAGTCGCTATGTGAATAGCAGACTTATTGTCACAAAATATCGCCATTGGTTTCGAATGTTGAATGCCAAGATCTTCTAATAAGCGTTTAAGCCAATGCAACTCACATCCTATCTTCGCCATCGCCCTATATTCTGCTACAGCTGACGAGCGTGATACTGTATTTTGTTTCTTTGCCTTCCATGATATGAGTGAAGATCCAAGAAAGATACGGTAGCCAGTAGTTGACTTTCGAGTTATTGGACAACTAGCCTGTTATGGTCCCTTTTTAGGAGGTACCAACAGTCGTCCGGTTCGTCAACAAACGAACTTGGTTATGATTTGTTTTTGGTGGGAAGACGATCTAAAAATGTAAATAACAGTGAGGCAAGGCGATTCATAGTGGAAACCCCAGGAATTGGGGAAAAAACCACTTGAATAAGAGCGAGATAAACTCTTAGCTTGTTCACTAATTGGATAATTCATTACAGAATACATCAAAGGCTTTAAGAAGATAACGAGATATAAGAAAGCAATAAGAACTCCGGCAGGGTAACGACCTGTTCTTATGCGTCCAAAAGGTCCTCCTTTTTCCGTCGTTGTGCTATGTATTTATAGATTTGGGGGCGTGTGTAATCCACGCTCTGTAACTGCCTCTGACAGGTTTGTTGGAGGTTGTTGTCGCGTGATGTAAAACATGGCCGGGACCGAAGCGTGGTCTGCGTGATCTGGCCCGAGGCATGGTAAACGTATGGTGGCCCGAAGCGTGGAACGCATGGGTTTGTAACCGTTTGGACCGAACTAGGGGGCCAGCTATCAGAAACTGTTTTATTTCGCCAAGGTTATCTTCGGTCCCATCGCGGAACATCGAGCCATTTTATCTTAAGTATGCTATTGGGCTGCACAAGTTCGCTTTTACCACATGGATTGACCCAATGGTTATTGGGCATCATCCATTGCAGGGTATCTGATCCTAGAGTTCTCATCACTAGCCCCTCGGGCTTGATTGCCATCGTAAAGGTGATACAAGGTCGATCACGCAATGTTTATATGCATTCGGGAGAATATATGACCNGTTTCATTGTAATCTATACCTTCTTTTTGAGTATTTCCAAATATCACAAATCTACATTTGTATCTTTCTATTGTGTCATCTGCTCTATGCTTGATTCTATATACCCACTTACATCCCAGAGCTTTCTTTCCACTAAGCAAAGCCTGCAGTATCCATGTGTTATTTCTTTCTAGCTCATCAATCTCGACTTTCATTGCTTCTCGCCACTTCGGATCTTTAGCAGCAACAGAATATCTTGTGGGTTATACTGGTTCTGATGATATTGTCGAGCAAAATCTCATGTGTCCTAGTGCAAACTTGTCATATATCAAAAAATTGTCAATAGCATAGAGATTCGTACCTGAGGATCCCGAATTCAGAAATGATGCAATAGGATTGACAGGGGCTAGGCCATTTGCTATAATATTTCTACAAACATAGTCCTTTAATCGTGCAGGTGGTTTCTTAGTTCTCAGTCCATGCCCCAATTGTTCAATAGGATGAGTTGCAATATTCTCATGATCTACTTCAAAGATTGGATCAACAGAGAGTGCAGCGGAAGATGTTATTTGGTATGGGGTAATGGAACAATTGGGCTTGAGCTACAAGGCTCGATGCCTTCAGAATCATGGACATCAGGTTGGGCTTTAGAGCTAATAGAAATGGTTTTTGTCGTACTTCTCAGTGGAAGAGTTCGTGAGAAGCATGGAAACTAGCTCAGCTTCAGACAAGGGAATATCTTTGTTACTTAGTATTGGAGAAGCAAATGGAAATTCATGCTCAAGGAAGGAGACATCTCGGGAGACAAAAAAATCATTAGCTTGTAGATCAAAAACTTCCCAACCTTTTTTAGAAGGATACCCAAGAAAAAGGCATTTGCGACTTCGCTCAGAAAACTTATGGTTTCCTAGGCGATGACGATAAGCATAACACAGGCAACTAAAGATGCGTAAATGATCTATGGATGGGGCTTTGCCAAATAACCTCTCAAATGGGGTTTTCCCGGATAGTAACACGGTCAGTGTCCGATTGATCAAATAACATGCGGTAATAATACACTCACCCCAAAAATGAATGGGCAAGTTGGCTTGAAACATAAGCGCTCATCCAACATTTAAAATGTGTTGATGCTTACGTTCAATACGACCATTTTGTTGCGGATTATGGATAGTAGAGGTTTGATGAAGAATTCCAGAATCAGCAAAAAAATGACGAAGTGAAATGAATTCCAAACCATTATCCGTCCAGAAGCACTTATGTAGAATACCAAATTGTGTCTTTGCCATAACACAAAACTTGCGAAGACGATCTGAGGCCTCACTCTTGGTGGCAATCAAATATACCCATACTGCCCGTGAAAAATCGTCAACCAGGGTGAGGAAGTAATGAGCTCCACAAGAGAATGTTACTTTGCAAGGGCCCCAAATATCAGCATGAATTAAATCAAAAATGGAGTCAGCAATATTTAAACTAATCGGAAATGAGTCTCGGGTATGTTTAGCCCGAAAACATACTGAACAACCATCAAAGAGACAATGAGATAAAGAGTGTTTCGGAAATGAAGGAAACAAAATAGAAATAGCATAATACTAGGCTTGGCCTAGACGATGATGTCAGATGTCTCGATCTTTCAACTGCACACTAACTTGAAACGATGCACGTTGATCTAGAAAATGGAACCTATAGACCCCATCAATCTTCTCACCCAATCCAATAGGAATTCTCGAAGTTCGGTCCTGTAATAAACAAAGGTGATCCGTGATGGTTAGAACATATTGAGTTCCATGTAGAAGCTGTGATATAGAAATCAAGTTACAACACAATCCCGGTACAAATAGAACATTATGCAGTGCAAAATGTTTATTAAAAATCACACTTCCAGATTTGGTTACTATTGAGTACCGTCCATCAGGTAGCATGACAAAGCAATGAGATGACTCACAAACATTAGTAAGTGAGTGCAAAGAATCTGTCATATGTTGATTCGCTCCCGAATCTAGTAGCCAAAAAGATTTCAAGTACATACCATAAAGTTTATCTGAGTTTGCACCTTTATTCCCAGTATGCATGATTAAGTTCCGAAGTATGGTCCATTGCTCATCAGTTAATCCGGAGATGGCTCCACTTGGGGGTGAGACATCAACGGTTTGGATAACGTTGGCTTGAGCATTCCCGTTATTACTACGTCGGTTTCTTCGATCGTTTCTGTTGAAATTTCCATCTTTGGATGATGATTTGAGTGTCAGTTTTTTAGACAAGAATTACATGACAACAGTTGGGTTTTTTTGGTGGAAAACATGGCCGATCTCCCCAGTTTTCAGGATATCCGACTACCGAGTAGCATCTATCAATGGTGTGCACATGTTTGTCGCATGCCGCACACCATGGCCTCGTCGTTTTTGTAGTATGATTTCCTTGGCTTTTCATAGTGAATGCCATAGCTTCCCGGCGTTCATCCTTTCCTCGTGCAACTTCTCGAAGACTTTCTTCACGAATAATCTTTGAATACGCATGATTCAGAGAAGGCAAAGGATCTGAACTTAATATATGAGATATCACCGTTCCGTATAGGGAATTGTCTAATCCCATTAAAAATTGATGAAGTCGAGTTTCCTCTTGACGATGATGATAGTCTTTGATTTGGGGACAATTCTCATGGCAACAACAACGATAAAATGGAAGTTCATATTGTAGCATTTCACTCCAAAGGCTTTTAAGACGACCAAAGTAGAGCGTAGTCCATTCCCAAGAGAGAAACGCTCTTCTATTTCATCCCACAAAACTTTAGAAGATTCTATGGATTCAAACGTAGAGCGAATTGTAGGCTCCATTGTGTTGAGAATCCAACCACACACCATTGAATTCAACATTATCCATTCACCGAGAAGACCGGTAGACAATTCTGGTTCTATAATTGTTCCATCAACAAAGCCAAGCTATCTCTTGGCGATCAAGGCACGTCGCATAGCCTTCAACCATTCTATGTAGTTGTCACCTTTCAAGAAAACTGGATGCAATAGCAGGCCTGTGTGATCTCCTGGTGCTAATGTTCATGCACTAGGATCCCACCCATTGTAAGACAAGGATTCCTTTCCTGATCTGGTTTCCGATTGCTTACCGGGAAACCATCCAAAATTCGGAGGAAAAGAGGGCTGTGTTGTCGAGAATTGGATACCTGCCTGAGAATTTGCATGTACGGCTGTCCGAATAGGTAAGGTTGTCAACCCTATAGAGACTGTTTCCATTATGTGTGGTTGTGTGCCAATTCCAGAATTAAATATGGTGGCTCCACGTTGCTGTTCTGAACGTGCAAGAGGTGGAAAAGAGTCTTCATCAACCTCTGTTGAGGGAATCACAGCACCACGTTCCTGCTGATTTTTGATGTTGCTCATAGTGAACGAAGGATGGAAATTTGCTCTGATGCAAAGTTACAATCAAATTTTGGAAAGAAATCAAAAGAAAAGGAAATTGATTGGATTTGAGAAATCACGTCAACAAAAAACATTATTCCCAAATTGATTGAAAGTTAGTATTGAGAAAAAATACAGATTATCCGAATCACCCTTCCAGAGTTCAAGTTAGAGGATTACTTAGGAATTGAGATTGCTCGGTCTCGAACCTGTATTTGCAATAGCGTGTGATTGTTAGTTTTCTCAATCTTTTGGGTTTTAAATATGAGTTTAAACTACGCGACACCGACTCGATATGACACAACTCGATTCGGCAAAAATATAAGAATTGGATTTTCGATTCGACTCGAATTATTAAATAAAATACTATTAAATAAAAGCATATTATAAAAATAATTTTTAGAATTTGTTGAAGGTGGTAGAAACTCCAAGTTTTAAACTACAAATATTTATTAATTTATTTTATAAAAAGATTTAAGTTATAGAAAATTAGTATCGTTGGTCGATTCTACAATATCTCCAACAACAAGCAACTTTCTGATTTATCATTGCTTAGACGAATAATTCACAAATAGATCAACAACATAATAAAGTCATGAAATCACATATGTTAAGTTTCTGATGATGAAAAATATCAAATTAAGGAAGAAATCAAAACAACTTTTTTTTGTATTACGTATGGAAGCGAGTCGGAGAATCCGACTCGATCCGATACAGGTGAAAATGAAAAATTGAAGAGTGTGTATCGCATAGTGTTTAAATCGTGATCCAGACGCCGGTTAACTTTTGTAATGGTAATGAATTAAGTTTTTTTAGACAAATAAAAAGTCTTCTGGAATGAAGTTTTCGTTCTTAAGTGAAACGACGACGTATGGGAAAATGGGGAGACTTACCGACTAGCCGTTATGACTAACAGTTAGTTTTACTCCTCCCAATTTTCAAATTTCCGACCGTTGAAACCGAAGCGTTATTAACTTATTACCACTGTTTCTCACGCTACGTCGCTACCCCCTCTCCCAAAAGGAAGACCTTTCGACATTCCAATTCACTGTTTGTGATTTCTTGTGGATCTCACGATCCAGAATTTAATTCATCTGCTCTTGATAAATCGCTAATTGAATGGCGGTGGTGGAGGAATCTTTGGGTAATTTGTGTGTGATCGATGAGAATTACGAGTTCTCAGCTCCACGGTATTTTGATTTTGTCGTTGCAGAGACTAATGAGGATGTTCGCCGAGCGGAGATTTGGTTCGAGAAAACTATCCCTTATGCTCCTTCCCGTGGGTTCCCTTTTCTTTTATCGTTAATATCTTGAAATTTTTCATTTTCTTATAACTGTTTTGGGATTTCCAGGGTTCGATTGGAAGAGAATGTTGATTTTCCAAGTTCCTGCACTGTTATATATGCTAAAAATTGATTATACTAGTTGTATTTTGAAAATATGGTTTTGGGGCGTTTAGGTTGTCCACCACTTGCTTGATTATATTTCTAACTCATAAATGTGGGTTGGTTGAAATGACTTTGTTGATCACAGTAACATTTATGGTTAGTTTGCTTGGATTTGCAGCGTTTACGCATCGAATAAAGGCAAAAAGAGAAGTTCAACCACAAGTTCTATGTAATTTCAATGAGGACGAGCAAAAGTTGCCAGAGCCACTTGGTCATGTACCTGCTGAATCGAATTCTCAGCAAGCTTCAGCGACTAAAATGGATCAAGCAATGTTAGCTCTTAGCGTCAATACTGAATTGTAATCATTTTTCTTGCCTGATGTGAACATGATTTTTTAATGTTTTGCACATTTCAGGCCTTCAATGGAGGTGCTTCCATCGGAAGAAGCTGAAAAGCAGCAAAGAGAGAACAGGCCTCAGTTAGAGCTAAAAACAGCTGAAACAAAGGAAAATGATGAGAAAGTGACCAACTCGGAGCCGAGTTCCAGAGAAAACGATAAGTATGTTCTTGATTTCACTGTTTTAGCTCTTGTTCGATATGCAAACCATTACAATAGAAATGACTATCTTCACTGTCATGTAAATTCTCAGTACTATTGCAATTAAAGCATCATCTTCTCTTCATAAGGAAGCTGTCAAAGGTTAATTTAGTTCCTGATCTCTTACTGTGAATCTGTTCTATTTGCAATACATTTAAACTCACATATTGTTTACAAATCTTGTGCTTTTAGTTTGCACCCCAGCCCAACAAAAAGTAGAGGCTCCTGCTATAAAGATAGCCAGTCTGCTGAGAAATCCTTCAGCAATTAACTCAAGGAAGCAGATGCAAATATCACAAGCTGCCAAAACAGGGAACATTAGGAGGTTGGCTAAATATGCTTAGTTTTCTGTTCAAACTCCAAATTGCTTCTATTCTTCGGGTGCTTAACAGTTTGATTTATTCTTCAGAGATGCAAATATTAAGCAAATTTCTGGAACTACGAGCTTTGTCAATGATAACCAAGCCATTAAGAGGCAAAAGTTGGAAGGGGGGAAATCTCGCCAGGTGCTTGTCTTACTCAATTTGTATGGTTTTCATTGTATCTTGTTAAGTATCCTTTTTGTCTCAGATTCTTACAGTGAATAAACCTTCTAATCTGCCTCATAAAACAAAGTCTGGGATCATACGCAGCAGTACAAGCTTCAGCTTTTCAAATGCTAATGCCTGTAAAGAAGAAAGAAAGGTAGGATTAACCAACTGTGGCTTAATTTTGTGCTTTATTTCTTGGAAGCTAACTCCATTTCTCATGTTGAAGGTTTATGTACGAGAAACACCATCAGCACCATTTATCTCTGCTGCAGAAATCATGAGGAAGTTCCAATCAGGAACACGAGAGCTTTATTTGCCTCGCAACGGGTCTTTTTCACAGGTAATTACATTTTTATCATTCTGAGTTCATAGTAAAAAGCATGCCATATTTAATATTATGCTCAGGGCAATGGAGCAATGCAAAGAAAGCCTAAGCTTACACTGACAAGGCCAAAATCCCCTGAATTTGAGACATCACAGCGTGTTCGTTCCATTAAAATCAAGAGTACAGCTGAACTTGAAGAAGAGATGATGTCTAAGATTCCTAAGTTTAAAGCTCGCCCCATAAATAAGAAAGTACACATCTTATACATCACAGCGTTTGGACAATGCTTACTTTCATTGCTCTCTTGTCCTAGATTCTCGAGGCCCCGGCACGTGCTCCATTGACCACGAGTACTCCACATGCCCCTGAATTCAAGGTATATTTCCATGGCCAATAAAAGCTAGACAGACAATAGTTCTATTGCCCTTTTGCTCAGAAATCTCTACTGGCACAGGAATTTCATTTGGAGACAATGGCAAAGGCCCTTTCTGTAACATCTACAGTACCCTCTACAGAATCTACTGAGGTCAAGGTATATATTTTCTTATAGCGGGGGTTTTGAGCATTGGATCATATTAAATTAAACATGGAAAATACCTGCTTGCTGCTGTTGTTTAGGAGTTTTTAATGTGTTGGTATTTCAGGCTCATCAGTGGAAACCTCAACTAACGGCACCAAGACCACCTGTTCTTCAAACATCTCTCCGTGCAAGACCTCCTAAAATCAAAAGCTCTCATGAACTTGAGAATGAGGAACTTGAAAATATTCAACAGTTCAAAGCAAGACCATTAAATAGAAAGGTCGTTTTCTAAATTTACACATTTGTACTGTACCTCACTTTCTTCTTTTCAACTTATGCAGATTTTTGAAAGTAAAGGAGACATGGGAATTTTCTCCCACGTGAAGAAACAGCTTACAGTGCCTCAAGAATTTAATTTTGCAATTGATAAGAGAATCCCACTTCCAGCAGCTGTTTTTGATCAATTTGATAAGGTTTGGGAGGCAGTAATATACTTCATTGACGCATCTTTGTTGCACAATTCTGATACCTTTTTTCTGTTGTTGGTTTAGCTGTCTATAAGTTCAGAAACACAGCAAGATAAAAAGCAACTCCCAAAGAATACTACTCCGAATCCATTCCATCTTCACACAGAGGTATCAGGCTTCGAAGCTTATCTCCTAGCTATTCGCATTATCATACTTTATTCGTTTTTGTTGAATTTGTCCCACATTGCTAAGATGAATTCATCATAATTTCGACCAGACTTTATACTTTATTCGTTTTTTTCCAGGAAAGAGGAGCTGAGAAAGAGAAACATCTAGCTGAACAACTCACTCAGAAAGTACTTGAAGTGGAGAAGGCCAGAGTACCAAAAGCGCATCCATATCCTTACACAACTGATTTTCCTGAGGTATGCGCATGCATATGCCCTCTTGGAAATTTCCATTTTGGTCATATTCTCGTTCTACCATTTTGCCAGTTTCCACCTAAGCCTGAGCCAAAGCCTTGCACAAAACCAGAACCTTTTCAACTTGAAAGTCTATTAAGGCATGAAGAAGAAATCCATAGAGAAATGGAAGAAGAAAGGAGAATGGAAATAAAAGAAGCACAGATGAGGATATTTAAAGCGCAGCCTATTTTAAAGGAGTATGAGCCTGTTTCCATATAGTTATAAGAAAATAATTTCTTAATCATTTTCCCTCTAACAGTGACCCTATTCCAGTTCCTGAGAAAATACGAAAACCTCTTACAGAAGTTCAGGAGTTTAATCTACATGTTAATCACAGAGCAGTTGACAGAGCAGAATTCGAGAAGCAGGT
Organism: Utricularia reniformis; assembly: GCA_009725065.1. Lineage (NCBI taxonomy): Eukaryota > Viridiplantae > Streptophyta > Magnoliopsida > Lamiales > Lentibulariaceae > Utricularia > Utricularia reniformis. The sequence goes on along the minus strand of RWGZ01001170.1, from coordinate 663,709 downwards.
AAACATATAGTTTTTTTACATGTTGAATTTGTCCACGTTGCCAAAAGAAGTCAGATTTTTTAGTATTATAATGGTAGAAATTTGTGTGGATTCTTACTCTTATTCATGTTCGTTCATGCTCTCCCTTCGTTTTCAACCAGACTCTATAATTCCAATATAGTATCGGAATTGGTTCCATTCATTTCAAATCGAAACCTTATGTTTTGACTTAACGAGAGTGTTGAATTTGTCCCACATTGTTAAAAAGAAAGTGCATCAAATAATGATTTATTCAAGTTTTTTAAATGCATGGTTTCTTCCTTTAATTTCTTTCGTTCACATTACATGTTTTTCCGTAGAGCCTTTAATAACATTCCCATGAACAGGTTAAGGAGAAAGAAATGGTTTACAAGAGATATAGAGACGAAGCAGAATCAGCAAGAATGGTAAAAAAAACACTTACTTTAACTAAGAGAAGGGAATTTCACTCATCTTCATCTTACTTAATTATATATACTGTAGATTGAAGAGGAGAAAGCTTTGAAACAACTGCGAAGAACATTAGTTCCACATGCAAGACCAGTCCCTAACTTTGAACGTGTTTTCTTACCACAAAAGTGAGTATGATTAGTTGCTGCTTAAAAGAGCCTTATTTCTCCTTTAAGAAGCATATTTTACAGCATTGTTGTATTGCTAAACAGATCTTGCAAGCAAACTACAAAAGCCAAGTCCCCTAAACTTCAAGTTGACAAAAGAAAGGAGAAGAGAAGAATGGTACAACAAGCACATTCTGTTTCTGCACCCTTTTTTATCAGGTGATTTATGTCTATGGCACTAAAAATGTGAATTATGCCATGTGTCGCTGTGGGGTGTGGACACGTAGGAGACTTTTGTATCAGTGTAAAATAGCATAGGCATTTTATTTCACTATTATTGGAGTGAATTTCAAATGAAAAAACGAAAAAGCAGCAAACTTGAAAAGCCCAACAGACAGAGCTCAGATATGGGAAGCTGGCGGCGGCGCAGGAGAAGGTATGTTTATCGCCGGCTTACATGGGGGCGTGGGAGCTTCTGTAGGTGCCGGATATGATGGTGGATGAACAGGCGACATGTGTGTAGCTATAATTGTCGCCGGAGAAGGCGAAGGAGAATGTGGGTTTGCCTTCGTAGCTGGTGCCGGACTTTTCGCCGCTGCCACAGGTGGAGGAGAATCGGACGGACATCCAGTCGGAGGTGGTTTCGTTGTTGTAGCCTTCGTCGCCGGAGATGGCGATGGAGAATGATTTGGCGCCTTTACTGGAGCTTTTGCTGTCGGAAAATGAGAAGGCGCCGGCGCAAGAACTGGCCCAGCTCTAGAAACCGCCGGCGCAATGACTGGCCCTGAACTCGAAGGTGCCGGCGCATGAACTGGCCCTGATCTCGAAGGTGCCGGCGAAAGAACTGGCACCGCTCTAGAAGGTGCCGGCGCAATAACTGGCCCTGATCTCGAAGGCGCCGGTGCAAGAACTGGCAAAGCTCTAGAAGGCGCCGGCGCATGAATAGGCCCTCCTCCTGAAACCGACGGCGCGTAAACCGGCGGTACTGGTTTCCCTAAAGGAGAAGGAGACGGCGGAGGGGGGCTGCCGGCACAACCTACCGGAGAAGCCTCCTTTGGAGAAACATCAAGAACAAATTTCTGGCCTTTTTCACAATTCTCATCATGCCCACTAATAAAATAAATCTTCCCCAACATCGTAAGCTTAAATTTCGAATTCCCACTTCTCATTATCTTCATCGGATTATCTCTATTACATTTCAAGTAATCTTCTCTGCTCACAATCACCACAGAATCACTCCCTTTCTCATACTTGAAAACTGCAAATCAAAATCATAATCAAAATCATAATCATAATCATAATCATAATCAAAATCAAAATCAAAATCAAAAACAAAATCAAATCTTTATTTTGCTTAAAAACGCAGACCAAGTTGATCGTTGATCCGAAAGCGATGAGCATTAGCCCATGACTGGTAACTCCGGCAGGAATTGGGTTTCCATCCTTCTTCATCTCCGACGTTAAAAGTATGAGCTTCAGTTAAGAAAATGAAGCACATTGAAGATAATAATGCAAGGAAACAAATGCAGGGAGAATTTAGCGCCATTGTTGACTGATTAAAAGAACTCAAGATTTGTGTTTGATCGTTCAAAGGAAACAAATGGCATGTGTATATATATAATGAAGAGAGGGCGGGGCGCCTTGCCTGAGTTTGAGAGTTTTTTTACATTAAAAGAGTGTTGATTTAATGAGAATTTATGATACTTGACTAGAATTAAGATGGTTTTGCGTTGGTTTTGCTCTTCAATGTATTTTTTGTCATAAACGGTAGACTTATTTACTATTTTGCACCAAATAGGATGTTGGGTTATCACCAATGTTTATATAGTCGTCCGAACTTCACATCCATCCTAATAAGGGTGGGCACGAGTTCAACCCAATGGATTACAGGTTGAATCCGTAAAACCGTACGGGTTAACCCGACGGGTTAGTGAACATTCTTGATTCGATGGGTTAGAAGTTCGGTTCAACCTATTAACGAATTGAAATAGTATTAATTATAAATTAAAAATAATAATTATTATTAATTTTAAAATTAAAAATAATAATTATTATTAATTTTAAAATTTAAAATAATAATTATTATTAATTTTAAAATTAAAAATAATAATAAAGTGAAACTCAAATCAACCCGTTGATCCGTACGTGTTGATTTTTGCAGCCCAACCCATACACGTATTTTCCGCGGGCCGTCCCACTGGTTGACCTATTTGTACGGGTTAGGTCGGCTAATGTCCACCCCTACATCCTAATACGTATTGTTGGTATACAGTTTAGTACCAAAAAATATTTTATTTTTTAAAATAATATTTAATTAATCTTTTAAGATCAAACTCGAAAAAACCTGAAAATCAACTCTACTACACGGTATCAGGTAGTACCAAAAGAATTACTGGAACTTCCCGATATTTGACGTACCATATAGTATGAAAAAATTACGTATTACCTTTGAGGTGCGAGTTTCGCTATTTATAATAAGATTAGATTCATTAAAAAACCTAAATAAATTATAATTCATTTTAGAGATAAACAAATAATTAGAAGTACCTATAATATCGAATTTAGTTTGATATTTAATTTTAAATAATTTTGCTATTTGATTTGGTATTTGACAAGATAAAAATTTGATATAATATAGAATATCAAAATTACTTTATGTATATTTTTTCATTAAATATGTCTATATAATTATATTTAAATTGTTTTTTAAAGATATAAATAATTTAATTATAGAAAAAAATATGTATATTTGCATTTATCCATAAACTTGGTGATATTGAAGAAAATTTATATAAGCAACATAAGTTTGAAAATTGTAAGAAAATGTCTACATTAAAAAATATTATTTTCATATTTATTTTATAATAATTATTTTTATATTTAATTTTTAAACTTTCTACCAGAAATAGAAGTTAGAAGAATTGAATGCTGTTTTATGGCATATAGATAAAAAATGTTGTCCATATTTGATTTAGATAAGATGCCTTAATGTAAAATTTATTTAAGATACATAAGATGACATAATATTTTTTGTATACATAAATTGTACAAAATTATTTGTTTTACATTTAATCTTATAAATATATAATAAGAATTATAACATATTTTGGTACCAACACAATATTATTTGAATGTGATATTCATTATTTAGTATGCTACCTGTGTGTTCCAAAACCGAACCGGTTTTATCCGGTTCGACCGGTTTTATCCGGTTTGACCGGTTTGGACCGGACACGGAGATAACAATGGTGTGGTTCAGATTCATTCTTAAATGTAATAATGTAAAATCATGAAAAGGAAGGGTTGAACGGAAATGAAATTTAGTTAGAAATCTTAGTGTCAAGCCAGACCCATTGAATTCAAATTCAATTTTTTTGTTGGAGAACACGTGGAATTTTACCATTGGACTAGACAATATAATCGCAGCTTGATAATAGTGACAAGGAGGAGAATGAGGCCACACTATTATTCCTTTACATATACACGAAAACAATTAATTTAATCATTTATTTTTAATATTAATATCAATATCTTTTTCTCTTTACACATTATAATATCAATTAATTATAATATTATTAATGATGAATATATTACTCGAGTTTTAGTATAAATATATTATAATTATAAAATAATTATAATTTTTTTATTAAAAATCACTACTCCTCATTGAGGAAGGAGAGTGACCACTCTCTTTCTTCAATGAGGAGAAAGGAAACATGATATGTTAAAAGGTGTACTTCTAGTCATATTGGATGTCCAATGGTCTTTTTTATTATAATTGTTTTGTTTAATTAGTTTTAATTAATCAAACTATGAAAAATTAGTCAATGATTTTATTTTATTTCAAGCTATCTGATGTAGTGGTTTGAATTGATCGATTATTAGAATTTTATGGGATAATTGCACTATTTAGTTTATAAAATATAATAACAAATGATAATTAATTAAATTCAAGAATACTTCACAATTGAAAGATAACAACTATTAGTTTAGTTTTATCGTTCAATTACACTATTTATTGCATTTAGTTTTTTGTGTAGCTTTGACATTTTAGAACAATTCTTATGATTTTTTGAGAAACCATCAACATACACTAATGAATTTTGAATAATTTACAAGACAATTAAATGATATGACTTTAGATAGCATCAATTTTGACGACGGATAAGTTAGTACTTTTGGTGTTAGAACATGGATAATAGTATTTTAGATATTTCCATTTAATAGATACATATATAATATACATAAGTTAAATAATTAAAAAGCATTAAAAAACTAAAACCGAGTCAAACCGATTTGAACTGAACCGTAAATATGATCGGTTCATGTTCTCAATCCGGTTTTAAAACATAGTGCTACCATATTTGGTACTAAATGCCAACTCTTGAAGAACCATAGCTTTTACCACTTGATTTTTGGTTTTCAACCTATTTTGTCCAATGTAAAAATGAGTACTGACTGAATANACTTTTGGTGTTAGAATATGGATAATAGTATTTTAGATATTTCCATTTAATAGATACATATATAATATACATAAGTTAAATAATTAAAAAACATTAAAAAACTAAAACCGAGTCAAACCGGTTCTAAACCGATTTGAACTTAACCGTATATATGATCGGTTCATGTTTCCAATCTAGTTTTAAAACATAGTGCTACCATATTTGGTACTAAATGCCAACTCTTGAAGAACCATAGCTTTTACCACTTGATTTCTGGTTTACAACCTATTTTGTCCAATGTAAAAATGAGTACTGACTGAATAACAGACGAGCTCGATGTACCAGAATAATAAATTAAATTATTAATATAGAGAAAATACACAATTCCTTAACACATTCTCAATTTATATTGCTTTTAATTTGAAAAAATAAGAATAAAAAAATTCAACAAACTTTATATCTCTTTTTTTCTATATCAAACAAGTTAAATCTGATCAAATCTGCTAAAATATGTACCAACCGATATTTTGTTTAATTATCAGTCAAAACCGATATGTCCGAAATTTCAAGTATACAGGATCGGTATAACAAAATTTAAAACATAGATTTCACCATAAATTTAGAAGTATTTCAAAAAATTAAAATAAAATAAAGTGTAGATGTAATTGTAGTTCAATTTTTAGGAAAATGGAAAGAGAGTACACAAAATTAGAATATTGAATTAGGGATTCCATTGATTTTTATCAACCATAAAAATAGTTATAAAAATAAATAATAATCTTGGTATTTAAAATTTAAAGTAAAAATGAATAAATACAAAGATAATTGTATCTTATCTTTCTAGTTTCTATCGCTGTCCGTGGGATTGTGATGTTTGATGATCAAGAAATGAGTACGCAAATTGATAACGAACGAATGGCGATTTCTATTCATTGATTTCAAGCCTTCAATGGATTCGAGTGTACGGCGTCGTTTAGCTTGCATATCATCACACATCTACCCTAACCCGGAAAATTGTCAGCCTAATTCCATCTTGCCATCAATTTGTTCTTCGAAGGATTCTAGTGTGGTTGATAAGGGAGTAAGTGAAGTGGGTGCGTGTGTTTTCTGCAAGATTATTCGTGGTGAAGCTTCTGCTTCAAAGGTATTCCTTTTGTTTTCAGAGTTACTGATCTTGTTCTTATCGCCTGAATAAGGATTATTTTGTCTTTATTCTAGTTTGTCTTTAAACTTGTTTATCGTTCATTTCCATTACGATTTTTGAAGTTGGGCTTTGAGTTGATGGGTACTTTTTGCATCAATTTAGAAGCTTGCTCAGATTTGTTGGAATTATAATTTGGCTATGTGGACGATCGGGATTAAAGGGAGGAAGACACATATTTAAAAGACTTGATCAAACTATTATGTGATGACATTCTCCACCTTTATAAACCTAATCAATTCCACTTCTATAACCAATGTGGGTCAATTTGGACTTGCGAAATTGAAATGAATCGAACCAGCTCCGATACCATGTTGAATTTCTAGAGCCGGGTCAATTTACGTGGGGTGTGTGTTCGGATATAACCAATAAGGGGAAAAGACCACACCGTAAAAGACTTGAACAAGTTATTTACTATCGTCCACATTCACTCTTATAAACTAATCCACATCATATTCAAATTCCGATGTGGGACTATGTCATTATTTCAACACCCCCCTCAAGTTCAACCACCTGATAAGTTGGACTTGATAATTCAAATCGGTGGTTTACCAACCTATCAATTTCATTAAGCCGGACTAACCCCCTGTAAAGTCACTCAGGATTGTCCGAACCTGCTTCAGTACCATGTTAAACTTCTAAAGTCGAGTAAATTATATGTGGGTAGTGTTCCCAGATATAACATATAAGAGGGAGGAGACCACACCGTATGGTCCACATTCCCTCTTTTAAATCAATCCAATCCACATCTGAATTCCAATGTGGGACAATTCCTTCATTATTTCAACTAGATTTACTTCATGCTATGTTTTTTAAGACACTAAAAGTTCAACCAAACACCTCAAAAATGGGGTGATTTCTCCATCATAAAACGTACACTATGAAGAAAAATTGAAGCTCTTTCGATCTTTCGCACGGGAATCTTGTCAATATAATGTTGTTGTAATTTATTGATCGGTTTTAAAACACAGGTTTATGAAGATGATACGTGCTTGTGCATTTTAGATACACATCCTCTAAGTTATGGGTAAGGTATTATCATCAGTTGAATCTAAGTTTTATATTCTTCTTTGCATAATTGTATGAAGTGAGGTATTTTGTGTTGAAATATCAAATTCTCCCACATTGGATTTGAGATTAAATTTGTATTGGTTTATTAGAGGGAACTGGTACTATAGTAAATGACTTATTGAAGTCTTTTACGGTGTGGTCTCCTCCCTTTATACGTTATATCCGTGCACACTCCTGTCATAATTTCGATTAGACTCTATAATTCCAACATTTTGCTTATGAATAGCTGTTTTTGTAAATATGGAAAAATACTTTTCTATCATGAAGCTTTATCTGAGCTTGATTCTTTGGCAACTTCTGATCCGTTAATGGTATATTCCCAGGCACTCACTTATCATACCGAAAAGCCATTTTCCTTCTCTTGATGCCACTCCTCCCTCGGTATGTTTCGTTTCATAGTTATCTTGCTTTAATGGTAGAATTCTAATTGTATATTTACATTTCCCCTGCATATAACTGGCTTTTATACATTGAGATATAATTTTTTTACTATCGGGTTTGTGAATGTTTCGTTATGTAGATGATCGCGGCCATGTTTTCGAAAGTGCCACTGATTAGCAACGCTATCATGAAAGCTACTGGCTGTAGTATGTTATTGCTTTGCTCTTTGCTCACTTCTTCCCCTTCGTTTTTGTTGAAATATGAACAATTGTCCCACATTGGAAGTGAGATGTAAGTTGAATTAGTTTATAAGAAGGATTGTGGACCATTGTAAACGACTTGTTCAAGTCTTATACAATATGGTCTCTTCCCTCTAATACGCTATATCTGAGCACACTTCCCCTATAAATTGACCTTGACTTTAGAAATTTAATATGGAATCGGAGCGGGTTTGGAAAATCCCTACTGACATTGATGGGGGGTTAATCCGATTTAATGAAATTGATCGGTTGTTAATCTACCTATTTGAATAGTCAAGTCGAACTTGTTAGGTGGTTGGATTTGATGAGTATATTGAAATATAAACAATTGTCCTACATAAGAAGTGAGATGTAAGTTGGATTAGTTTATAAGAGTGATTATGGACCATTGTAAGCGACTTCTTCAAGTGTTTTACGGTATAGTCTCTTTTCTCGAATACGCAATATCTGAGTACACTTCACATGTAAATTGACCCGATTTTAGAAATTTAACAGTTTTCACAAGCCATGGTCTTGTTTGAATCGTTCCGCAGATTCGTTCAACTTGCTCGTCAACAAGGTGTTGCTGCGGACCAAGTTATATTCCATGTATGATCAAAACTTTCTACTCATAAGTGAAGAAAATATACATCTTCCCTTACTAATTCTAGTCTCTTAACTCTTCCCAAATTCAGACTCACGTTCACATAATTCCGAGAAGGGAAGATGATTGCTTATGGACTTCTGCGGTACACAACTTTCGAAATATTCGTGTTTTTTTGCTTTGTTTGAACCATTAAAACTTTGTATAGAGTTCACGAAGACGACAACGGGTACTTGTTCCAGAAGCTTCAAAGCTTGCGAGGCGCATTCGGGAAAAGATATCGATCTTAGAGGGATGTGAAGATGAAAAAAGCCAAGTTTCAAACCTGATGGGGAGGTGAGCAAATTGCAAAGATCAAAGGTTTTCACTTGTAAATATGGTTTCAAATTACATTTGATTTTTGTGTTATTTATAGCTTCTCTTTACACCAAACTCTATTGATAAATGGTCATTGTGTTGAAACTTGAAAGCAACATTGTGGAGAATATCAAATTTTTAGGTTGGATTTAAGATGAAATTTCGATTGGTTTATGAAAGGGAATTGCATTATAATAAATGATTTGTTCAAATCTTTTATGTGTGGTGTTCTCTTTGTATGCGTTATATTCGTGCATAATTTCATCATAATTCGGTCATCAGACTTTATAATTCTAAAATTGTATCAGAGTTTCTTCTATCAAAATATTGATTATTAATACCGAGAAAGTTCGGTTTATTTCAATTCACAAGTTCAAATTTGTAATGGTAGTTCACTTTTCTTTTTGTTTATTTCATTAATTTTTTTAAAAAAATAATGGACTTGTTTGTTTCTCTCATTAGAATAATAAAGTGCGATGAAAATCTTCAAATCGTTATTTTTTTAATGCATACACAAAAAAAATTACAATGCATTACTAAAACTAGTTTGATATCATTGCAAATGACAACTTTACTCTTACATATAATAATTATAATATAATTAGTTTATTATTTTTTTATATATAAGATTATATTATTATTTTTACATAAATCACGATCACGTACGATAATTTTATCAATATATTTAAAAACTTACAATCATTATATCTTATCACACCACAACTCAGCACATTTCAGTGTACTTACATTTTAAAAAATTGAATTAAATAATTCAATTAAGATTTGAGAAGGAATCTGATTTGAGAATTTAAATACTCATATACATTTTTTAGTGAAATTTGTGGCTTTAGATTATTTCTACTCCTTTTTGGGTTTTGTACTCAAGAAGGAAATTTTTTTTTTCAAACATTTATTGAATTGTTTTTAAAAAGTCAATGATAATAAAATAAAACAATTGAAATTATTTTAATTTGAATTGTATTATATATGTGTGGTGGGAATATAAAAATATATGAAATGAAAAACGGAGAACATTTATTTTGAAGTTTCATTAGATAAACGTTTATTAATTAAAAATAAATATACAAAATTATATTATTAGAATAAATATATCAAATTATTGATGGATCAAAATTGAAAATCATGTATTAATGTTTAAAGAAGATGATAAAAATAATAGAAAGGAGAAGAATGGAGAAGAAGATGGTTGTTATTCTATACGAACGAACCGAACTCTTTATGTTCATATTCGTTCATTTTTTATTCGAACATGTTCATGTGCGCTCATATTTTATTCTAACGAGAATTCATGTTCGAACATGATTCAAGTACTTATATGAATGTTCATATTCGTTCAAATAACATGTTCATATAACTTATTCGAACATGTTCTACGATCTATTTAATTTTTTTTGAATTTAATATTGAAAAAAAATAAGAGAAAAATATCGTAATATCTATGAAAAATAGGAAAATATGGAGATATAATGTGAAATATGATAGATTATAGTTTTTTTAATTCTAATATTTAATCATATATTTGTTAACAAACGTTTATATTTGTTTACGAAAATATTGCTTTTCGTTCAAATGATAAACGAAAATGAAAAAATATTCGAATAATGTTCATATTTATATTCGAACTAACAAACATGATCATATACTAGTCGAACATATTTCGAACACTAAATGTTCAAATCGCATAATAGCTTAGGTGAGATAAATCTAAAACACTAGGTAAAATATATATCATTTTGTAATAATATATATATATGATGAGAACTCTAGGATCGAGTACCTTGTGATGGGTAAGGCCCAGCAACGGTTGGGTCAATTCAAATAGCAAAAATGAATTCCTACAGCCCCTTTACACCTCTAAGGAAGAGCGGCCCGATGTTCAACTAGAGGACCGAAACTAACCTTAACGAAATAAAGCGTTTTCTGTCAGCTGGCACCTGGGTTCGGTCTGAGCTGTTACAGAACGGTTACAACTCATGTTTACCACGCTTCGGGCCCGATCACGCAGACCACGCTTCGGTCCCAACCTCGTTTTACATCTCGTGATAACAACCTCTAACAAACCTGTCAGAGACAGTTACAGAGCGTGATTTACACACGCTATGAACTCTATAAATACAGGGCAAGACGACGGAAATAGCAGGACCCTTTGGACGCGGAAGAACAGACCGTTAACCTGCCGGAATTCTTACCGCTTTCTTTTCCTTGTCATTTTCTTTAGTCTCTGCTGTATTAACTATGAGTTATTTGATTAGTGAACAGACTAAGAGCATAATCTGCTCTTAGTCGAGTAGTTTTCACCCAAATTCTCGGGGTTTCTACTATACATTGCTGTTATGGTCCCTTTTTAGGGGGTACCAACAGTCGTCCGGTTCGTTCAACAAACGAACTCGGTTCTGATTTGTTTTAAATGTGGAAGACGATCAAAAGCTGGAAATAAAGTAAGTGCACGGCGATATATAGTGGAAACCCTAGGAATTGGGGTGAAAACCACTCGACTAAGAGCAGATTATGCTCTTAGCCTGTTCACTAATGAAATAACTCATAGTCAATACAAGAGAGGCTAATGAAAATGACAAGGTAAAGAAAGCGGTAAGAATTCCGGCAGGGTAANGCCCCAACCTTAAAACACTTCTTTAACCTGTTCTTGGTTGGGTCCCGAAAGGGGAAGGGTCTGTTGGGATGCCGTAAGTTGTATTACATAGCGGTGCGCACCAAAGAGTGCGCAATTGTAGATAAAGAAGAGTCTCTCCATGCGTGGGAGGCTTGTTATGTGTGGATCTGTTGAAAGTATGGTCACGCATAACTCACCCACGCATAGGTCAGTTGGACCGAAGCATGTTCAACCCCTCCCGCACGGACACCGCAAATACACTTGCGATGTTCCCCCCTCCCGAAGCACGCCTTAAACGAATAGATCTACTTCGGGAGAGAAGGTTAATAGAGATGGGTGTTGCGGGTAGGACCGGAGCCCCAGCCCCGAAGGGGGTTTTATCTTCTAGTTCAGATTCAAATCCATCATAAGGATCGGGTATGAAGTAGTGTTTATATTTTAATCTTTCCTGATCCTTATGTATTTGTTTTGCATATTCAATTGAGACGATGCCGAGCTCACGCTTTAAACGTATGGCAGCTGCTTCGGTCCGTCCTTCTGAGGGACAAAGGGAAGAATTGGGCAGCGCTGAAGCAAGTGAATCAGCAACGTGGGGCACGGTGGTTGCTTCGGGGTCAGGGAACCCCCCGATCCAAACAACTAGCGCGGGCACGTTGACCCTTCGCTGCACCGGGCAGTCTTCAAGCGAAGAAGGGCCTGCGTTTCTTGTATTTGGAGTGGTAAAGGAGGCGATAAAGGCTCGGATTCGTTCTTTGAGCTTATCCAGCCTCTATCAAATCGGTAACGCCTCTTTTATTAACACTGAAACTTTTACTTTATTGCTGCAGGGAGCCGTTCCCGTGGAGAAGGTTCTCCCCGGCCCTCAGCTTAAGCCGAACGTCTCCCTGCCGCCGGTCCCCTTAGGAAAAGGGAAGAGGGTGACCGAAGTGGAAGCCCCGCCGGAGCCGAAGAGGCTGAAGAAGGGGGGCTGCGCTCCGGTCCCCACTAAGGGGATCGTCCTGAAGGAGCCTGCGCAGGGCCCGAAGACCAACTCCGACTGGGGAGTTGCCCTAGGCCTGTTGGACAGGTTCAGCAAGGGGAGGAAATTTTCCTCCTGGCGGAGTGCATTCGTAAAGGACTTCCGCCTTTTCGGAGAGCAGAACCCAGATAACGTCCAGGCGGACGTATCTGGGGAGGACATTATGGAAAGCTTCCTCGACCTCACATCCAAGGTAACTTTGGCTTAACATGGAGGCCCGATGCTTCATTTTTAACAATGTGTGGTCTTTTGCAGATGTTGAGGAAAGCTTTCACAACCGCTATTACCGTGGAGAAATACCAAGGTGATAGCGTTGTGTCCCAAAAAGTCCAAGACCAACTTGACCTTGCGAAAAGGCAAGTTGAGATCAAGCATGGGGAGTTGGTCACGGTACGGGAGGACCGTGACCGATTGGACAATGAGCTGCTAAGAGCAGGGACGGAGGTCTCACTCTTAGCAGATAAAGTCTCTGAGCTGGAGAAGGTGGGGGAAACGGCTCAAGGGCGAATAGACGACCTGGAGGCCAAGTTGCGGGCCAAAGACGAAGAAATCAACCAAGTCCAAGGTCGGGCCCAGGAGAAGAGGAATAAGCTGAATGAGCTTCTCCTTCGGGCCCAAGAAGAAAAAGCGGCCTTGGATGAAGAGTTGACGAGGGCCCGCACTTCGTCTGAAGGTTCGGTTCGGGAGGCGGTTCTGGGGTTTGCTCAGTCCCCGTTGTTGTTCGCTTTAGCGGATAACATACATGAGGTTTACACTGCGAAGTATCTGGATAACATGCGAGAGCAGGTTATCCAGACGTTCGGGCTTTCCCCTTCGGACGAGCGATGGAAGATGATCGAGCCACTGGAGAAGGATGTCAAGTTCCAAGTCATTCCAACTTTGGAAGAGCTTGTGCTGGAGGATGACCCTTTCTTCTATCTCTTTGAAGAGATGGAGAAAGCGGTCAACCAGAAGGTGGGTGATCAAGAGGAAGCGTTGAAGCGGCTCGCCGAACGGACCGAACCCCAGGAGCCCGAAGCAGAAGACAAAGAAGAGGGGCAGATTAGTTAGATATTACTTTGTATCTGCCATTCTTTTTTATTTAATATAAAATTTTCCTCCCTTACCCTTCAGCTTTAGTTGTTTTGATTACCAGAGTGAACTGATATAACTACCTTCGGAATAAACTAATAAGTTTTAACTTAACGAAGTAGTTCATCTTAACTTCAGAATAAACTAATAAGTATAAGATCGGGGACACTTACAGGGTGTCAACCATCGGTCCCATACGTTATATTTAGTTTATTTATGTCAATTTTGATTGGATTAGTCGTTTTACATGGTGTATGGATCACTCTTATTCCGTCCTTGAAATCATTACTCAATTGAATAGGCGTAGTCTGCGTTAATTATGAGTTTTTACGGGCTTTTGCCGAACCTTGGTTCTATTAAAGTCCCTTAGGTTTCGCTGGCTAAACTTGGCTCATAATACGTCTTATGTTAGGACCGATCTTATGTTTCGATATGCTGACTATCATTCCTTTCGTTGTAGCAGACTTTATAGGTACAAAAGGCCATCCCTAAAGACTGAATGCTGTTGAAGGGAAAGTCTTAGTTCGTAATGAGTTCTGGGAGAATCACGACTCATCCATGGGGCTAGGCAAGTGCAGAAGCATCTGACTCGTCAGAGCGGTCACTACAACTTGGGAACCTTGCGGACAAGAAGCTTCGGTCACCAGTCCAAATTCGTCCTAAGCTTATCCAACTCCAAGATCGGTCCATTATTTCTATTAGAAATAGTTAACTCTTGTACTTACTTTGTTTGCTACTTACGTTTAATGAAATGTTTTTTATTGAGTCAAACACATTAATCGAAAATTCATAAGAAGTATCGCCTTAAATTCATGACATTCCAAGTTCGGGGGACCTCTATACCATCCAATGTTTCAATTTTGTACGCACCTGACTCCAATTTTGCCGATACGCGATACGGTCCCTCCCAATTTCTGTCCAGCTTTCCAACATTCCTCTACACCTTAATGCTTCTGAGGACGAGATCGCCTTCAAAGAATTCCCTTGGGAGGACTCGTTTGTTATGGGCCCGTTCCATATTCCGCTGATAAGCACGCATCCGTGCATAAACCGCATCTCTTTTTTCTTCGACCATCTCGAGGTCCAATAATCTCCTTTCAACGTTCATATGCTCATCGTATTGAGATATCCGAGGTGATCGGATGACAACCTCCACCGGGCTAACAGCTTCGGTCCCATACACCAATGAGAAAGGTGATTCATGGTTGTTGAGCGAGGTGTAGTTCGGTATGCCAATAGGATCTCATAGATGTGTTCATGCCATTTACCCCCGAAATCTTCCAACTTGGTTTTCAATCCTTTCAGGATAACCTTGTTAGATACCTCCGTAAGTCCGTTGGTTTGGGGATGAGCCACCGATGAGAAATGCTGGGTGATGCCCAACTTGGTGCATAGATCCCGTATGTTCTTTCCGCGGAACTGAGTCCCATTATCAGATACGAGCGCTCGGGGAACCCCGAAGCGGCTCACAATATTTCGCCATATGAAGTGTTTGACCACTTTTTCCTAGATAATGGCTACGGCTTCTGCTTCGATCCACTTCGAATAAAACTCCACCGCTACGATAAAAAATTTTCTTTGCCCTATGGACCGAGGAAAAGGTCAGAGGATATCAATCCCCCATCTGTCAAATGGACAAGGCAATGGGGTAATCGATAGTAGAGCCCCAGGCAATTGCGGGAGTGGAGCGTGGTACTGACATATGGCGCAACGCTTAGTGAACTGCTTAGCATCAGCGAGCAATGTTGGCCAAAAATACCCGGCTCTAATAATGCGGTGGTATAAAGATCGGGCCCCTGAATGAATGCCGCATATCCCTTCATGAACATAAATCATGACAGCTTCGGCCTCAATAGGAGATAAACATCACAGAAGCGGACCCTCAAACTCTTTTTAAACAAGCGTCCGTCGACTAAGGTGAATCTCTTAGCCCGGACCTCTATTTTCCTGGCCTCAGACTTATCTTCAGGGAGATATCCATTTGAGAGGTATTTAACGAATGAGTCCATCCAATTGGGTTCTTCTGGGGATTCAGTAGCATCAATATTCAAGCCCTGGAGTTCATGACATAGAGCCCCGATCTCTTCAACAGATTGTTCGGTCACTGGAATCTCGACCGAAGGTCGGTCCNTCCGAGAAAGGATGATCCAGAGTTTTGATTCAAAATACTACTATGAGCAGTTTTAACATACATAGCATATGCAGATAAGACATTATTGGCTAATACACTGCCTTAAACTTTATATTGTTCAACCAATAATAATACTATTATGTAAGTGGTTTGAGCACTCGGAAGTGGAACATTAATAGGAATATGATTTTTAACAGCTTCATAAGGAACGTTCAAACAAAAGAGAACTTAAACAAATGAGCACCCTCATCTCTCTGAATTAAAATCTAGAAGCATCAACATTTATCAACGGTAAAGGATCAAGAGCAGTAGATTCATCCCAATGCTGTTTCAATTTGTTATAATAGATAACAATAGAATCAGTACCTTGCACATATGAATCTCTTGTTGTGTGCGGTATAATTGTGGTCGAGAGAATGATCCATAATGTTTTTCCAAATGCTCCAGCGCACGCGCATCCTTGCCATAAAAGAAAAATGTTTAGGAGCTCCAGGACATGCTCGAGATCAAACCATGTGGTTCGAGCTTACTCAGTAAATATTACAATCCCTTGATAGGTGCTAAAGCTCTTGCTGATAAGTGATAACTGCAAACTGGTTATGGTATAAGAGCAAAGTTTCTTCAATTGCAATCAAAACGGGTATCATTTCCACAAGATGAAGAAGTTTTGGCTCATGAATTTCAATGAGAATATAAATAAAGAAGAAAAACCAAAGCGAATTGCAGGAATTCTAACGTACCTTACTGGCGTGCCCTAAATCCCCGAATTTCACTCCCTAGAAGAAAATAAATACGCAGAAGAGAAAAGTGATACATCAAGGTATATAAAGAGAAGCGGTTAGTCCTAGGGAGGCAAGAAGAATACGGGTCGGGTCGGGCATGGTTTATGACAATAAAATAATTTACACATATAAGCTCATACTGAAATAGAAGCACATTTAAATTTCAAAAGCTCATTATTGTACGTTGTCAAAATTGATTACGTCACAAGCTTATAGTGTATGTTCTACACAAATTATATAATGCATAATCAGAATTTATAATTATAATGTAGAATCAGAATCTATAATTACAATTTGCGTAGTGTTATGTGTAAATATATAGTGAATTATAAAATGTAAAAACGTGGATGAATATAGAATGTGAATTGAGTTATAATGTAAAAGATAATTATCTTATGAAATTATAATTTCAAACTAAAATAATATTTGTAAATACAAAATAAATTAGTAACATTTTTTCTTTAAAAAATCATATAATAAAAAGAAAACAAAAATGTTGAATACGATATTGTCGAATAAGAAACTCAACAAGTGATAATATAAATGTTGAATTATAGAAATAAAGAATTCATTGTTATGAAAACTATGAAAATTTGATTTGGAAAAAATATATATATATGAAAAATAGAGTGGTGTTTGTCACTAGCTCCAAACTTTATAATAATGTAATGACGATACTCTAAAAGTTGTAAATTGCATACAAAGCCCCAAAAATTGATATAATGCGCGATTTTGGCCTTAAACTTTTAAATGTTGTAAATATCATGGCCTTAAAATTTAATAATTGTGTGGTTGACCCCCAAACTTCCAAAGCCGTTTATATTGAACCTTAATTTTCGTTAATATTTTAAGTTGACTCCAAATCAATAGTTTGTATTGATTAATTAACATTGAAAAGATGAAATGACTATGTCTATATTCTTTGAAAATTTTAAATAATGCATAAATTATCAAAACCACTTATACGAAAAGACGAAAAATCGATAATATTCACTAGATAGTCATTCTTGAACGATTTTGAAATTTCAAGGACTTCTCATGTAATTTACAAACTTTGGGGGTATCGTCTTTACACTATTTTAAATATTGGGGGCCAATGTCGTAATTTCTCGTGAAAAATAATAAGTAGAATGCATAATGCATTTTCAAAATCAAGTTTGAACTTGATTATGTATTATAGTTGAAAAATAAGAATGCATTATGATCATAATTTATAATTAGAATTTAAAATGGATACTATTCTGCTTCAAAAACATATTATACATTCTATAATGCATAATTCGTTTTCATAATTTGTGCAGAACACGACCTAGTGTTTATGGAATCATATATAAATATAATATATTTTTATTTTAAATAAAAACATTATTGATTTGATTAACAAGTTTAGCGGTTAAATCGGTTTTTAGTGGACTAGTGTTTTCTGGTTTTTTGCACTTTTTTATGAATATAATGTGGTTGGTTCATGGTTGAATCGATCGACTAAACCGATCCGATTTTGATTATATTGCTTATGCTGAGTGTTCGGATTATTTAGATTTAATGAGATATAAATATTATTTAGTTTCATAAAACGTAATGGTTTTATATTGGTTGTTATGTCAAATTTCGACGGTATCAACATTTTATATGGGATATTCTGATTCCACATCATATTGAAATATAGTAATAATTGTAGCTTGATTTGTAAACGAATGTACTATAATGAATAAGTTAGGTGCATTTAGCAAACGAATGTTAGATGCTAAATTGTCTTTTGGATTATAAGGTAGAGATAAATCAAATTAAAAATCGATGCCTATGATCCTGGAAGAAGATACAACATCAAAAATCAAGATCTCAAGAGAATAATTTTTTCTTCTACTGCATTTTCATATTTATAGATATCTTTAGGGTGAAATATCTTTCATTCCCCACATGTTGAGGTCATAAAAAGCGGTAGCATCACCGCATATAACGCCATAATAACCTCTCAATCATAAAAAGTGGTAACATCACCATGATTTGCATATAACACCATAATAGTCTGTCAATCATTTAAGATTTGTGTATTCTATTGACTTTCGCAAGGTTCACTCTGTTTCTCTTGACATCTTATCCATTGAAAAATTTGATCTTGCTTCATGAGGATCGCTTCGTTACTTGTAGTTTTATCTTCATAGGTTTTCTTCGGCCGGGTCACATCTTGGGCAGGAACACATGTTAGGCAAAACCGGTTTACTCGACTTGATGCATACCAGATATCTCATTCACGTAGAATTTTAATTTCTTTTCTAAAAATACATATAAATATTGTTCATTTGATAGTTAAATTGTGAAGTAATCATGCAACTAAATATATAATTAAGATGGAAAATTAATTACCTCTGTAATTCGGAAGCGTGAATTTGGCGATAATCTATTTAAAATAGAAAGGAATTAACAAAGATATATGATGTAAAATACAAGATCAACAATCTAAAATATCGTATTAATTCGATATAATTATAATAAATCTTTACTTCATAATCAATATATATTACGATTATGTAACTAGCAACAGCCTCACAGTAAACTTATAAACCACCACCAAGTGATCAACAAATCTGAGAGAATGCCAAACGAAATTGAGTTCGATATTGAAAGGGACATCTCACAATCTGGAGATTGTGTTGATCAAGCATTTTGTTGTTGTGATGTTCTCACTGTTTTGAGCTTCGTTTAGGACCTTCAGAAAATGATCGAGATCGAACCATGTTCTTCGAGCTTGCTCGGTAAATATTACTAATATCAAATCCCTTGATGCGGTGCTAAAGCTCTTGCTCATAACCAATAGCTGCAAATTGGTAATGATATAAAAGCAAAGTTTCTTCAAGTGACACAAGTTTTGAAAATAATAATGGAACTGCAATCAAAACGGGTATCATTCCGAAAAGATGAAGGAGATTTGACTCATGAATTCCAACAAAACAGAGCGATAAACAATGAGAATAAAACAGATGAACTTGACTAAAAACCACAGAATATTAAAATACAGTGTCAACTGCCCTGGTTCTAGTTCTACTGACTCATTTCCTCAGGCATTTGCATGGATCTACAAGGACTAGTCGCATTGCAACTCAATCACACGTACAAGTTTAGGATCTTAAACCAACATGATACATATTAATAGCAATACAAATAACCCTTTNTTTTCCACTTCGGATCCCGAAGCAGCACTTGTTTGGATTTAGTTTGAGCTTATATTTTCGGCATACTTCGAAACAACGAGACAAATAAGAAAGATGGTCTTCATCATTCATAGATTTTACAATCATATCGTCAACATACACTTCCATCATATGGCCAATCAACTCTCTAAAGATTCTGTTGACCAACCTTTGATATGTTGCTCCAGCATTTTTGAGACCGAATGGCATAACAACATAACAGAAAACCCCGTCTTCGGTCATGAATGATGATTTCTTCTGATCCTCTTCAGCCAAGAAGATCTGTTGATACCCAGAATAAGCATCCATGGTACTCATCATAGTACTATCAGAAACAGCATCTACTAGTCGGTCTATGTGCGGCAACGGGAAAGGATCTGACTCACAGCTTTTGTTCACATCGGTAAAATCGATGCACATTCGCCATTTCCCGTCCGGTTTGGAAACCACCACCGGGTTTGCAACCCATTCAGTATAGTGGATTTCTCTAATAAATCCCGACCGTAGCAGCTTATTCACTTCAGCCCGGATGATCTCAATCTTCTCAGGAGAATAGTGTCTCCTTTTCTGCCTAACAGGTTTCGTTCCAGGCTCAGTATTGATCCGATGTTCACTATCGGATCGGTCAATTCCCGGCACATCATCCGGGGTCCAGGAAAATATATCCCCATGGCTTCTCAGCAGGTGGATCAATTCTCTTTCTAAGTCAGGGGCTAAATGAGCCCCGATGCGAGTTGTCTTGGTTGAGTCATCCTCAACCAGATTAATCAATTTGAACCCCACGGGTTCCATCGCTTGCCTCGGGTGCGGCAGCTCTTCCAGCAGATCCACCCGGGCCCTCTTGATTGGTGTCATCTTCTTCTTCGGCCCTGACCACGGTTCTCACAACCGTGTTGGCCTCTTTCTTGCTCTGGCGTAGGAGACCTTCGGTCCTCCGCCCGATCATTATAGTTTCGGGGTTGCCCCCGATTATCTCTTCCCCGCGGCCTATGACGATCGTCACCTTGATGGCCCCTTCGGGGGGATTCCGCACGTTTGCCCCTCTGACCATTTCGGTCGGGCTTTTCTTTACCCATTGTCTCTACTGTCTCTTTCAACAGCGGGCACTTCAAAGTCGGGTGATCGCGATTATGATGAAGCTTGCAATACACCCGATTGTCCTCCTGCTTCGGGGGGACGTCTTTTTCATTCACAGCCGCTACTTCTCACGACTTTTTCTTCGGGTATGAAACCCTATGATCACCTGCGGGTTCAGAATTCCCGCTAGGCTTCCGATAACCAAGCCCCAGCGCTTCATCTACCTTAATATATTTGTTGATTTTCTGAATCAGTTTTCCCAAGGTAGATGGTGGGCTCTTCAACAAACTGGCCGAAAAGCCGCACGGTCCTAAGACCTGCTGTAGAATATCAATTTTATCCCGAAGCTCGAGTTTGATGCCTCGAGCGGTCCTGTTGAATTTCTCCATAAAGGACCGAAGACTCATTTTCGCCGGGATATATTTTAGCTGGTATAGTTCCTGCCTGCTTCGAGGCGGTCCTACATTTGGATCGAATTGCTCTGAGAAAGCCAAAATAAAGCCACCATACGACTGTATGGATCGGGCCGGCAGATTTTTGAACCATGTTCGGGCATCGCCTTGTAATCCTGCCGCGAAGATGCGACACTTTAATGAATCTGATGCCCGAACCGTTCCCATACGTAACTCGAAATCGGCGACATGATCGATCGGATCACCATCGCCACGAAATGTTGGAAACCCCTCGGGGTTGCGATAATGTCGATCTGGGACTGCTGCACAGATTTCCTCATAAAAGGGGAGCATCAAATCTCCCAAGGCGGCTGATACGCCTTCTGATTGCTGGGATGACGCTTGGACAGCATGTAAATTATGCCACCAATCGTCGTCCTTAATCCGCCTGATAGGGGCCTCCATGGCCCTGTTATATAAACCAGGATTGCGTCCCAGATTCGGTTCGCAATCCTTCAATGCACGCATGTTTTCTAACTCCCTGGTGAGCTCATCTATTCGTCGCTGCATCTGCTCCTGGTCATTTCCAGGAGCGGGAGTTAGAGCCATGGCTGGAGGGGGAGGAGTGGATCGATATCTATGCCTCCTCATTGTGACGCCACGCCTGATGATTTCTTCATCATCAGTACTGCGCTCGTCAGGATCACTCTCGTATCCTCGACTTCTGGGAACAGTGCTGGATACAGCCGGTGGTTCTGTTCCGCATTTCTCCGTCGTAATTTCCAGTACCACCTTCCTTACGACAGCCTCCAAATCCTGTAAAGTGAATGTTGGTGCTGGAAGACTGTCGGGAAGCACGTCACTATCATTCGTCGGAGTTCTAGTCGACATGCCTTTGTTATTCTATCCCTGGTAGAAAACTCAAATGGGATTAGAGAATCGTCCCCACGGACGGCGCCAAACAGTTATGGTCCCTTTTTAGGGGGTACCAACAGTCGTCCGGTTCGTTCAACAAACGAACTCGGTTATGATTTCTTTTAAGTGTGGAAGACGATCAAAAGCTAAAAGCAAAGTAAATACACGGCAATATATAGTGGAAACCCCAAGAATTGGGGTGAAAACCACTCGACTAAGAGGTGATTATGCTCTTAGCCTGCTCACTAATGAAATAACTCAACAGTTTATACAAGACAGGCTAATGAAAATGACGAGGTAAAGAAAGCGATAAGAATCCGGCAGAGTAACAGTCTATTCTTCCGCGTCCAAAGGGTCTTGTTATCTTCGTCGTCTGGCCCTGTATTTATAGAGTTCTTAGTGAGTGTAAATCACGCTCCGTAACCGCCTCTGACAGGTTTGTTAGAGGTTGTTATCGCGGGATGTAAAACGAGGCTGGGACCGAAGTGTGGTAAACGTGATCGGGCTCGAAGTGTGGTAAACGTGGGAGGGCACGAAGCGTGGTAAACGTGAGTTGTAACTGCTTGGACCGAACCCACGTGTCAGCTGGCAGAAAACGTTTTATTTCGCTAAGGTCATCTTCGGTCCTATGTAGAACATCGAGCCGCTCTTTATTGGAGGCGTGGAATGGGCTATAAGGATTCATTTTCGCCATTTGGATTGGTCCAATCGTTATTAGGCCTTACCCATCACAAGGTACCCGGTCATAGAGTTCTCATCAAATATAAATATTTTATATTTTAAGATTCAATGTATTAGTTAATAAATTTAAACATGAATTAGATAAATTAATATTTTTATAGAAAAATATATTAAAAATATCAAGTATTTTATAATTATATTATTAAAATTTTTAAAAAAATTACATTTCTTATTCAAATTGAGTATGTAACTAATAAATTTCAGTATTTATATAATATTAATGAATTTAATTGAAATTTATTAGTTACATAATGAATTATAATAAGAAGTATAATTTTTTTGAAAAATATATTAATAATATAATTATAAAAAATACTTGATACTTTGTATATCTTTTTTGTATAATTAATATATTTAATTCACGTTTAAATTTATTAGTATATATATTGAAGCTTAATAAATAAGTATGTTATTGAAAACATCATAAATAAGATATTTATATTAGTTATAAAACAAAATTGTTTGATACTACAAATATATCAATGTTAAATCCATTAAACAAAATATGTCAGTGATAAAATAATTTAATTTGAAAATGTACTGTTAATAGTATAATGAGAAGAGACAGTTATATCATTTTTTTTCCCTGACGAAAAAGCCTATTTTTATTTCTTTTTCATTTTTTTACTTTCTTTATTATATATAATTTTTATAAAATATAATAAACTATTTAAATTCAAATAATAATTATAAATATCTTTAGATGCTAATAAATTAATATTATTATTTGAAAATTTAAATATGTAATTTGATAAAATTTCGATAGTTTTGAAATAGAAATATTAAAAATGAGTACGACGAAATAAAAACAAATATTATCGAAACATTAATAATACAACACAACTATACAAATTAATAAATAATAATTAAACATCTAGATCATCGGAATCAAAAATATTAAAATTAAAATAGAATATTCAATGAGAAATTGAATAATATGTCGATAAAATGATTGAGATAGAAAGATAAAATTAAATTTGGAGAGATGAGATAATGTGGATGAAAGAGAAATAAAAAATAATGTGGATGAGTGAGAATTTTTAGAAGTTGAAAGAGAATATGATGTGGATGTGAGTGAATGATGATGTGTAGAGAGATTTATATAATGGAAATGGTTTTGGGTGCGGACAATGTTACAGGTAACCTTAGGGAGACAAGAAGAATACGGGTCGGGTCGGGCCTAGTTTATGACCATAAAATAATTTACGCACATATGTTCATGGTACCATACTGAAAAAGCACATTTAAAATTCAAAAGCTCATTATACAATGTTGTCAAAATTAATTACATCACAAGTTTAGTGTTTATGGAATCATATATAAATATAATATATTTTTAAAAATTTTAAATAAAAAAATTATTGATATGATTAACAATTTTATAACCATTAAATTGTTTTTATTGGTTGACTAATGATTTTTGGTTTTTTGCACTCTTTTTATGAATCAATTCGGTATTGTGGCTGGTTCATGGTTGAATCGATCAACTAAACCGATCCGATTTTTATTATATTGCTTACACTTAGTGTTTTGATTATTTAGATTTAATAGAAGAGTCCAACATGTGTAATGTGTAACTAATTTAAACCATATTCATTAAAAGTAATGTTTTTATATTGGTTGTTAAGTCAAATTTCGGTGGTACCAACATTTTATATGGTAAGCACCCCGATATCTGGTTGAAACCTGAATTTTTAGGTTCAACACTAAAAAAAACAATACAATATTTTGTACTACAAAAATATAATAAATTTGGTACAGGAACACAAGTATTTTGTAATTTACATATCTTATTTTTTTAAAAAAATCTCAAATTTTGATAAAATTACAATGAGAAATATGCATAAGCAAAAGGGGTCCATTGTTGTGATGAACAAATGGCATATTCGGGCGAATCTTCAGGCGACCTCGCGGAGTTGTAAGCAAGAACTGAAGTGTGAGCTTCTAGATTTCAATGATTTTGAAAAGACCAAGTGACTTTATGGAAAAAGACTGGGAATTATTCTTATGTTTTTGGGATATTCTGATTCCACATCATATTGAAATATAGTAATAATTGTAATATAAAGTTATTATGTAACTTGTCTTGATTTGTAAACAAATGTGCTATAATGAATAAGTTATAGGTGTATTTAGCAAAAGAATGTTAGATGCTAAATTGTCATTTGAATATAAGGTAAAGAGAAATCAAATTAGAAATCGATGCATATAATCCTAGAAGAAGATATAACATCAAAAATTTAGATCTCTAGAGAATATTTTTTTCTTCTGCTACATTATCATATTTATAGACTTATTTGGGGTAGAAATATCTTTTATTTGCTTCTGCATTCCCCACATGTTGAGGTCATGAAAAGCGATAGCATCACCATGATTTGCATATAACGCCTAACAACCTCTCAATCATAAAAAACGGTAACATCACCATGATTTACATATAACACCATAAGTGTCTCTCAATCATTTAAGATTCGCGTATTCCATTGACTTTCGTGATGTCCACTCTGTTTCTCTTCACATACCCGATCGACATCTCATCCATTGAAAATTTTGATCTTGTGTCATGGGGACTGTTTCATTACTTGTATGGTTTATCTTCATAGGTTTTCTTGGGCCGAGTCACATCTTAGGCAGAAACACATGTTGAGCAAACTCGGTTTACTCGACGTGATACATACCTTATCTAGATATCTCATTCAAGTACAATTTTAATTTCTTTTATAAAAATACATATAATTATTGTTCATTTGATTGCTAAATTGAGAACGAAGCATGCAACTTAATATATAATTCAAATGGAAAATTGATCACCTATGTAATTTGGAGGTGTGAATTTGGCGATAATCTATTTAAAATAGAAAGGAATTAACACATATATATAACATATGATACGATGTAAAATACAAGATCTAATAATCTAAAACACCAATACTTCATATTAATGGGATATAATTATAATAAATATTTATATCATAATCAATATATATTATGAGTATTTTTTTTAATGGATAATTTCAATAATATAAAAGGAATAACAAAGAGTTATTCCTTCCCCAGGATTATTGGGGATACAGTAACGTTAGTTTACTACCTTGAAAGAGCATTTGTTAATGCTTCACCCGGGGCTTGTAACCACTCGTACAAATTCAGACTAGGAGATCTACCCCTATGCTTAAGAACGTCAAAAGTATACATTTGCAGACTCAAGAAGCTTTGGGAGATTGAAAAGACCGATCCACTGAAAATCCGATTATTTCGATTATGCCACATTTTCCATATAAGCGCTGCCATAGAGAATTTCATCGCCCTCTTGTAAACTGATTTGAATGGTTTCCTTTGCACCGCCTGAAGCACCTCAATCCATGTCGATGGAATATCTGTTGTACGACTTCTTCCTCACCATTGCTGGAAATTTTCCCACATTTTGGCTGCAACTTGACAACTCCAAAATAGATGTTCACATGTCTCTTCAAATCTATGGCACATGGGGCATGCATTGGGACCCATAATAATGCATATGTCTATTAGAAGTTTTGTAGTCGGAAGTTTTTCCTGCAACAGTAACCATGTAAATATTTTGATTTTTTTTGGTCAAATCCTTCCACCATACTAGTGAAGAAGTTGTCACATTTTGTTGAGAGCTAAACATATCCCGATAAACATCTCTAACCAAAAATTGTTGATTTATCCTTCCCCATTGTGGCGCATCTTCAAGTTCCACATTAATAGGCTGAGTATTGAGTAAATATAACAAGTTTTCCCTTGGATAGACAGTCTCCCCTCTACAATACATACCCGGAAGGATTAATCATTGCCAGACTCCATTTACCATACCTCCCATTTGCTCTACAGTGTAAGACTTATTAGTTGCCAACCCATATATTCTCGGGAATCTTTCCATGAGTTTCTCAGTACCAACCCATATGTCTGTCCAAAATTTCACTTTATGGTCATTCCCAATCTTCCAACTCACCGAGAAATCCACCGATGAAAAGAAAGCCTTACATTTTTCATAGATGACCACACTGTTCCAGTGATATTAGAAGAGCTCTGTAATCCTCCATCCGAGCCATAGAGCTTACGGATCAAAATGTTCCATAATGATTTATCCTCCGAATAGAACCTCCATACCCATTTAAGCAGGAGAGCCCAGTTGTGGTATTGAATATTCTTTATTCCAATTCCACCAACTTGGAGAGGAGTCGTTATTAAGTCTCACCTAACCAGTGGAGATCTTGTTTTTCCCAACTTACCTCCCCAAAAGAAATTCCGTCGTTTTGCGTCTAACTTCTTTAGAATAGATTTAGGGGCAAGTAACAGGGACATATAATAGAGGGGCAAACTTGATAGCATTGAGTTTACAAAGGTCAATCGTCCTCCGTAGGACATGACATCCACCCTCCAATCATGTAGTCTTGATGTCAAGGTATCCAAGACTGGTTTCCAAGAAGATGCTTTTGAGAGCTTTGAATCAAGAGGGAGACCGAGATATTTGATAGGGAGAATTGCAGCTTGACACCCTAAATTCCTTGCCCATTGGATTACCTCTGAATGAGGTACATTTACGCTTGACAACGAGGACTTGCCTACATTGATTTGTAGTCCGGAAAGAATACCATAACCTGAGAACAACTGTTTAATAAAGGTTATATTTTGCTCGTTCCAATCTCCAAAAATAAGAGTATCATCCGCAAATTGAAGGTGAGATATATGAATATTATCAGTAATCTTGAACCCGCTAAATGACCCTGAAGATACCGCTTTATCCACGATTTTGCTCAGAACTTCAGATACTATAAGAAATAAGAAAGGGGCCAGAGGATCCCCTTGTCTGACTCCTTTGGATGGTTGGAAGAATCCTGAAATGCTGCCATTTACCAGTACAGTCATTGAGGTGGATCGAAGACAAGCCTCAATCCATTTAAGCCATTTAGGGCTAAATCCCATAATTCGCATTGTCCCAAGGAGAAAAATCCAATTTATACTATGAAAGGCTTTCCGAAAATCAGCCTAAAACAACATCAGTGGTTTATGAGACCTCCTAGCCAAAGAAGCCACCTCATTGGCAATTAATACCCCATCGGTGATGTGTCTACCTTTCAAGAACGCAGACTGAGTAGGGTTGATAATGTCGGGTAATATTACCTTCAACCTATTTGAGAGAATCTTAGCAATGATCTTGTACATAATCCCAATGAGACTAATTGGCCGAAAATCGTCAAAAGATTGAGGATTAATTTTTTTGGGAATTAAGGTAATGAAAGAGGAATTAGCTCCCGGAGGAAAAACCATATTTGTCTCGAAATCCCTAACTGCCGCCATAAGATCATACTTCATAATATCCCAGAAATATCGCATGAACTCGTATGTCATTCCATCAGGGCCAGGGGACTTATTTGTGCCACCTTCCCAAACTGCTCGCCTCACCTCTTCCTCTGTAATAGTGGCATCCAAAAAATCAACCATAGAAGCATCTAGGGATGGGAGGTCCGACATATTCAACCGGGGTCGGTGAAGGCACTTTTCCTCAAAAAGGGTAGAGTAATATGTCTTTGTCTCTTGTTTTATACTCAAAGCATCTGTTTTCCATTGATTATGGATCATTATCCCCTTAATGGAAAGTTGGGAGGACTTTCTTCGACTAAGAGCATGGAAGAATCGAGTGTTATCATCCCCATCAAATAGCCATTTATATTTGAGTTGTTGTTTCTTCATCTCAAAATCATTATTAATCAAGAGATTGAGTTCCTGAAAGTGCTCCAAATATATCTGTAATTCTGTCTCATTTAGATCTCTATCCTCAAGAGTAACCTCCAACTGTTTAACTGAAGATCGGAGCTGCTCATATTTTTCCTATTTAATTTTCCACTGCTCCTTTATCCATGTTTTTAAAGAATTTTTCAATTTTTTGAGTTTATCTTTCATTTGGAAGAGGGAGGACCCACGAACATTCATCTCATTCCAAGTATTCTTTACAAAGTCAACAAAAGCATAATCCTCCGGCCAAACATTGAAGAGCTTAAAATGGGTGGGCCCAAAATCTTCTCTCGTATGTGTAAGAAGCAGTGGCCTATGATCAGAGATATTCCATGGAAGCCCTTTTAATTGTATGGACTGTTCAATATTTGCTCGAATGATGGCTCTGTCTATCCGACTTAATTTTGTTCCAGATTTATTCTTCCAAGTATACCGGCATCCCCTGAGAGGAATGTCTATTAGTCCATTTTGAACCAGAAAATTCTGAAATTCTACCCCATCTTGTGGATGCAATACCGTTCCTCGTCTCTCAGTGAGGTCCAAAGCTACATTAAAATCACCAATTGCCAGAATATGGCCATTCCACCCTTCAAGTATTGAGCTAATCCATTGCCACTGTTGTAATTTCTCTCTGCTATCTCCAGCCCCATACACATTAATCAGAATCCATGACTGCCCATTTATATCCCCCTTCAAGCCTAAGCACCTATCTGAGGAAACAACCTCAACAAGATGGAAAATAGTAGGGTTCCAAATAGTCAGCACCCCGCCTGATAGACCGTTTAACGGTATCCATCGAAAGTCCATTGGTTTAGTACCCCAAGTGGATCGAGCTTGTTGATGAGAAATATCTTGTAGCATCGTCTCCTGCAAACAAAGAATTTCCACTTTCCATTTATTCACCAATTCCTTAATATAGAACCTTTTATGTTGACTTTTGAAGCCCCGACAGTTTATACTCATGGTATTCTCCATATCCCATAATTTACTCTCGATCGCGAAGCATGACACATTTTCTTATCTCAGGAGGATGTTCCTCCTTATCTCCACTCGAATTTCATCCATCTTCCCCATATCCACAATACTATTGGTCTTCTTTAACATAGTAAGCATTTGTTGAGATTCATTATGTACCAACCGGTTGATCACCCAGTTACTTTTCTTGAATAGCTCCTTTGGTTGTCTTGTATAAACGGCTTTAATTGGCAGAGTGGGAAACTCCCGAATACACGAAAGCATATAGGAGGTCCGAATATCCAGAGATTGACTAGGCACTATATTGGAGGACGAGGGTACCTCCTTCGTAGTTCCATTCATCGGGGGTGACGGAATTCCTGCAGATAGAATTTCCTGGTCTACTTCGATCATATCCTCATTAGTATCCTTATTCCAGTCCTTAACTGAATCCATGACTGATCCAATTGAGGATGCTTCTTTTCGGTATTGCCCCCAAGAAATCCATTGGAACATAGAGGGGATGATCCCAATATTGGTGTCCTGAAAGATGCGACCGATTACAGTTTTACTACCAAAAGCTATAGAGAAAGCTCCATCATTGTATAACTTTCGGGGAGATTTAAGTAGGACTCGTGCGAAATCCAACCACTCCTTATAGGCAGTACAGTGGTGGACCATAATCACTTTTCACATCGACCCATTGCAGTTGTTCCACCTCGGTTTCAACAAGAGAGCATAAATGAGACAACCATTTACTACTCCATTGACCTTTAGATTCCAGAAACTCTATCTTTTGCTCTATACTAGAGCACTCTAAAAATACTTGCAAGCCTAATCCATACCGGAGGGCAATTGAGGCTTAGCATATATAGCTAAGGCCTCCTCAAAATCAGCTAGGCTCTCAAAATTGATCAATTCACCCACAATACACATGTTCATCCAGTCGGCTTCCTGATTATGCACTTCAAATGAGAAAGTTGGGATCTGCTTTACCGATTCCACCTTTTGGGTTGGTGAATTCCCCTTTTTCCCAAGAGAGGGAAATTGATCCTCAGTTCTAGAATTACTGTAGCCTTCCATGGGTACTTTTTCTCTACAAGTGTCTCCTCTCCACGCCCCGAAGGATGAGGGCGGAGTGTTTACTTGCTTTGGTCGCCAAACATAGTACTGGGGACTTAATCGACTTCTAGCCGGATAAACTAGTAGTCTACGTTTGCCACACCAAAGGTGTTGTGCTTTCTTCAGAAATTTGTTGTCTGCATCCATCTTCCGGACTCTTACAAAAGCAAATTTATCACCTTTCTTTGTAAGCTTATTCGGAATAAATAAATCCACCACTTTAGCAATCCGAGAGAACAGCGAAAGCAGCTCCTGAGTGCCCATATTCTGTTCAAAGTTGGTCACAAAGAACGATTGAGTGACCTTCTCCAAATCCTTCCAATGCATATAGCGTTTTCCGGGCAGAGCTCCTTCAGAATACCGAGACTTTGCCTTTGCTTTTTTCCTTCGGTCTACCGTAGTCCAGCCGGACTCATCTTCTATATCCGCAGAGGGCTGGGCTTGGGTGCTCATATTAGTCCAAAGAAGGGGGGACCGCCGGAGAGGCGGAAGGGAAAAACGCAAAAATTAATATATATTATGAGTATGTAAGTAGCAACAGCCTCACAGTAAACTAACTTAAACCACCTCCATTTTATCAAATCACCCTTTTCTTTAAAACATGCCAACATTTACATGAAACAACAGCATAGATTTAGCAACTAAGCATTTCATCAACAGTTAGTCAAATTTAAGAGTAGAAATCATATTGGAAACTCAATAGCCTAGAAAATCATGTTTCCCCTCCTCCTTCATCCAGGCTTGGGACTGGCTATGCAAATCATCACAGATTGATTTTGCACAGGCGGAGTTAAAAACTTTGTACCATAATTTATAGTCTAAATATAATAACTTAGCTCATAAATAGTAACCTACCAAATAAATAATAATAATAATAATTTAGTCAATAAATAATCCTAAACTACTAACCTACCAAATAAATAACACCAGGGTACCCATGGATCAATGGTGTGAATGGCAGAGGATGATAGCTCATTGATGTCATAGCCATTAAGATATAGATAACGAGAGTCATCTATTGCGGTAATCCCCCTTTTTCTTTATTTTTCTTTCTTTTTTTGGCCTATTACAATAGCGATCAGCTATGATGAATGGATAGATGATATGCAATAGAGGGCGGATGTACTTCGATCGCAGGGGATGCTAAGAACTTTTTTTTATTTTTTTGGCCTTTTTTTTATTTTTTTTGGCTTTTTTCTTTTTCTTTTCCATGGATGGATCGGATGGCGGATGATGTCCTATAGCCTATAGATCACATTCAACCATGGCGTTTTTCCTGTGGATGAAATAAGAAGGATTCAGAACAATTAGAGATTATTAAATGATTCTTCACAGCAAAAAACCACCCACAACAAAAAATGACTTAAACAAGAAACCAAATTGTATTGTTTCAATGTCCAAGAATCATAAAATTCAAAATTGGCATCAGAAAGCAACATATATATCTAAAACATCAAATTTTGATAAGTTCATTCTTTTCATTCCCACCACCAAGAAACAATCAATCGAAGGGTCGTAAATCAAATGCAAGAATCGTCAATAACGACAAAGAAAAACATTAAGAAACAAACCCCCTCACCCACTGAATGAAAACTAAATTACAGTATTAACAAATAAACAAAAAAAATGAGAGGTACAAAACATATTGATAAAAAAGAAGAAAAAAATATCAAGATCACAAAATTCTGACGAACGTAAGCATCCTAATCACCATGAAAGAACGAAATAAAACAATAGCGAATTGCAAGGAATTCGATCGTACCTAACTGGCGTGCCCTAATCCCTGAAATCTACATCCAATGAGAAACTAATACATCAAGGGTATATATAAGAGAAGCCGTTAGTCTTTAGGAGGCAAGCATAATACGGATCGGGCCTACTTTATGACTATAAAATAATTTATACAGATGAGCCCATAGA
The DNA here is from genome assembly GCA_009725065.1 of Utricularia reniformis. NCBI lineage: Eukaryota > Viridiplantae > Streptophyta > Magnoliopsida > Lamiales > Lentibulariaceae > Utricularia > Utricularia reniformis. The sequence goes on along the minus strand of RWGZ01001170.1, from coordinate 631,136 downwards.
TGGAGTTTAAATTAATGGTCAATAGTTATTGAATCGGATTTAAATATAATATATTTTTAAAAAAATTTATTGATCCAATCAAACAACTTTTATGATTGAATTCTTATTTGATTGTTGAATTGTGAGACACTCGGATCGAGTACAAGATTTTTTCTCGTCAAATATAAATAGTTTTGAACTAAGACATGATACGTACCAAGACAGACATACTCCACATAACAAGAAAGGGCTTGACCCATGTTGAGCCCAACCAATTAAAGCTAAACAAAGAATGTAAAATCTTCGAAATAAAAGAGCGGTCTCTACAGTTGGTCAGATTTGAGCAATAGGTTGCAAAGTGATTTCGTCCATACAGACCTAGAACGAACCGATAAGAACATTGTTGGGCTAACATGATGTGGCCCAAGACAAACATGTTTCATCTAAGAGGGATGAGTCTGACCCACGATGTGGTTCGTCACAAGAACGCTAAATAAGAAGTAGAGAATCCTTCAAGTAATGGAGCGGTCTTCGCGGTCTGTAGAGGATGGAGGTTGAAAAGTGGATCGATCCTTACAAACTCATAGCGACTCTGATGGGATCAATGGGATACGTGGATCTTAAGGAAATTGAAGACAATTTTGATATATTTGTAGTCATGACAGTCGTTACCACATTTTGAGGATGAAACTACAATAGTGGCGATGAATGGGGAAGAATTAAAAGACGTTTTGACCCTTTGGTGAATCTATAAATATGAGATCGTGAGATTGAAATAAGGATCTTGAATTATAATCTCAAGGCTCTCTAGTTCTTATTTTTGCTATACATTATGTTTCTCTTGGGCCTTGTCTTTTGGTTTTTGCTAATTTTATTGGGACCATGTTTTTTCCTCATTTCTTTTCGTGATTTCCACGTAAAAATCTGTATGTATTCGATTTTCCTTCTAACATAAGTTGTATGTACAATAACAGAACATAAAATCCAATTTTGTAAACATTAATCGTTTCAGAATCCAATAATTGTTGGTAACCCTAAAAATAAAGCATAACACATATATTTAATATGATCTTACATTAGTAAAATTTTACTAGTTTCCTTGAGTATTTCCAACATCTCTACTATAAATCATGTGTTTTCCCCGCCTTGGATTTTCTATATTAAATTTCTCATGTCGTTTACTTTGTATATTTAAGTGTTCTTAATTTTATGTTTAATCTAAATTATCAATATTGTTCATAAGAGAATGAAAATAATTGGGTGTGAGAGTGTCCATAAGAGAATGACAAATCAATTATTCATGATATCAATTTCTTATATATAGTGTGACACGCTTCACTTTAATTGTTATCATATTGAATGTAGAATCAAATATTGCATAGTTTATAAGATGTGTAATATTACAAATAATTCGTTTGGTATACAATTTTAACTTTTCTTATGTTTTGAGTTAAATATATATTCTTTGCATCCATTTGTATATTTTATGTTAATTAGAAAATGAGGTTCTTATTCTCTCAACTCTAATAGAAAAAACGATGTATTCAATCCCAAAACTGTAATTATTTTAGTAAATTTGATATACATAATATGTAAATTTTGTCATATTTACATATTTACTCCACCAAACTAATTTTTTTGCAAATTTGGTCATCTAAATTTACAACATTAACTCATATCCATAAAGTGACAAAATTTGATTATAGCCGAAAATCTCAATTATCGAAATTGAGAGCTTTTAAAATGATGATACAATACATAATAGACTTTGGATAATGATTTTATCAAAACTTACAAAATATGTAAACTGATATTGAGAGTTTAATATTTTGGGTATGATAATTGCAATTATCATAAAACTTTAGGTGATTGAAATTACCAAAATCATGAAAATATGAGGATCAAATTTATATCTCATTATTAAGGCATATAGTCAATTTTAAGCTTTAGAGATTTAAATTATCAAATTTTATAAATTTCAAAATTTAGTCTTCAGTTTATAAATTAGTACAATTGATTAAAAATGAATTTGGAACTTTATTTACCACAACAATCAATTTATTTTCCAATTCCAATACATTTTGTTCTATTCGGTAAAGTTTTATACAATTTCAAATTTCAACTATAGATTCAAAGAAAATATTTTATTCGCGAGTCATTTGAATCTATTCGGTAAAGTGTTGAGTTCGATCTCAATTTTTTTGAATAGAATCGAGGTAAAATCAAGTTCGAATTCTTAATGAACACAATATATTTTAACTTATTCTCTAAACCCTAAATGAATCTCGTAACCTTTTCATAATCCTTAAACCGTAACCATATTGCCTCAACAATAAACCATAAATCTTAAACTCTAAATCAATTTCAAAACGGTTAACTTATTACATAAATGGTAAACCCTAAACGGATTTTAAAATTGTTAAATTATTCCATAAACCCTAAACTCAAAAATCTAAATACTTAATTCTTAACCGTAAATGGATTTCGAAACTGTTAACTTATTCAATAAACCCAAAATGAATCTTAAAAAAAATTTATATTCTCTAAATCAGAAATCATAAACCCTATGAATATCGAAACATTTAAATGAATCTCGAAACTTTTAACTTATGTCTAAACCCTAAATCCTATTACGGAAACATTGCTTTTGATGCACTAAAAATTAGAGATTCTTAGAACCTTGGATAAAAGGTAAAATAAGGTATTTGGGAAAAATTCCACTTACATGTGTGTACAATTTCACACGTTTGATGAGTAGAATTTCACATGTTATCAAGCAGTTTGCTATTGTTTTAAGTTTGGTTTAGGAGCTCTAGGACATGCTCGAGATCAAACTATGTGCTTCGACCTTGCTTTACCAGTGTCCCATCCCTTGATGAGGTGCTAAAGCAAAGTTTCCTCAAGTGATAACTGCAGAATGATGATGGTATAAGAGCAAAGTTTCTTCAAGTGACAAGTTTTAAAAATACTAATAGAACTGCAATAAAAAAGAGTATCATTCCCACAAGATGAAGGAGTTTTGACTCATGAATACAAACAAAACAGAGCAAAAAACAATGTAAGATAACCAATTTAACTTAAGACCACAAAATATTGAAATGCAATGTCACTTGTCATTGGTCTAGTTCTTCAGACTATCTTCCTCAGTCAACATATGCACGGATCTACAAGGACTAGTCGCACTGTGACTCAATCATAAGTAATCATGTTTAGGATCTGAAAACAACATAATACATATTAGTAGAAATACAAATCACTCTTTTCTTTAACACATGCCAACATTACGGGAAATTTAATAGCCTATAGAATAATGTTTCCCCTCCTCCTTCATCCAGGCTTGGGACTGGCTATGCACAAATCATCACAGATTTTGCACAGGCGGAGTTAAAAACTTTGCACCGTAATTTATAGTATAAATATAATAACTTAGCTCATAAATAGTACTAACTAAATAATAATAATAATTTAGTCAATAAATAATCCTAAACAACTAACCTACCGAATAAATAAATAAGACCAGGGTAGGCATGGATCAATGGTGTGAAGGGCGGATGATGATAGCTCATGGATATCATAGCCATTAAGATATAGATAACGAGAGTTATCTATTGCGTTAATCCCCCTTTACTTTTTTCTTTCTTTTTTGGCCTACTGCAATAGCAATGACTTTGGTGAATGTAATAGGGCGGATGTACTTCGATTGCAGGGGAGGCTATGACCTTTTTTTCTTTTTTTTCTTTTTTTGGCCTTTTTTTTCTTTTTCTTATTTTGGCCTTTATTTCTTTTTATTTTCCATGGATAGATTGGACGGCGGATAATGTCCTATAGTCTATAGATCACATTGATCATGGCATTTTTCCGGGTAAAAATTTTGGAGTCAGACCATCTTTAATTTCTTTTAACACTAATTTTTAGTATTTTATTAAATTAACAACTTTCCAATTTCACAAATAACAATGATCACAGTACATTACAATTTATGAATTAAATTACATATATAATATTTAGGTTTATTTTTATAAAATGAGAAAAAATGTTGCTGTATTTTCAATTAACATATGGTGTGTTAATTGAAATAAAATTGATGATTAACGGGTCCTTAAGAATACAAATTAAAACTCATAATATTAATTCAAATTATAATGTGATGGTATTTGTTGTTTTATCAATTTTTCGAACATCTTTAATTTTTTAGAATATCGATCAAAATGTATTTGAATTTTTTTAACATTAATAAAAAATGATTCAAGATTAAGATTAGATATGAATGAAAAATATAAATCATATTCTAACACGATAAATAAAAATAAGTAATATTTGTTTTTCTATTATAACCTATATAATTTCTATTTATCAAGATGACATTATATTTTATATTATTGAGTAGCATAGATTTCAATAAAAATTGCACATATATATTTTGTGCTTTAACATAAATATAAATGTTGTGGTATGAAAACCGGAAATATCAACAGTCGTCCGGTTCGTTGCAAGACGAACTCGGTTTTAATTTGTTTTTATGGGGGGGAAGCGATTATGAAACAAAAGGAAAAGAACACGACAAATTTAGAGTGGAAAAACCCCTGAAAAGTAAGAAAAAAACCACTTGACTAAGAGCTGATAATGCCCTTAGTCGATTCACTTGCTAAAACGTTTGTTACAAGCACCAAAGAGTTAATCGAAACAGCAAGGAAAGGCTCATGAAGAGACAACAAAAAAACCAGCCCGGGATCTCCTTTCCGTTTTCAAAGTGCTCTTTTTATATGTCTCCCTAGTGGTGTGAATGTGAGTGTTGTCGCTTTGCGCTTGCCTTATGAGGTCAAGTCGGCTTATGTCAGGTGAGAACTCTGCCAGGCATGACCCTATTTGGCTGTGCGACATCCGGCCTTTCGGCGCTACTAGCCGACTGTCTCCCGACCGAGTGAGGTTCGTACAGTTCCGACAGACACGCCTCTGACAAGGTTGTTGGAGATTGGTTCCACATACTGGACAACGTAGATTGGGTATGGAATGCTACCTGCATAAACAGGCCCGAAGCGTGGAAAACGTGTGGAGGCCCAGAGTGTGGAGTGCGTAGGCCGTGTCCGTGGACCGATCTGTGTCCACGGATACACCAAAGTCGAGCTTCGGTCCTCGATGTTAAGTCCAGCTTCGGTCCGATAGTTTCAAATATGTTAAGTTAAGGATTCAAAATCGCGCTAGTCCGCCTTCTGTTGTTTGGGTTGGCCTAATGCAACTGGGCCTAATACATTGCGAGATATCCGATCCTGGAGCCATCATCAATAAAGTTTATTATTTTATTCAATAAATGTTATAATAAATGTGATAAACATAGAATTATCTATAATAACTAATATAACTAAAAAATACAATAAATTATAGTTTCAAATCATTGTTATAGTTGTAGTTTTATTTGATATTAGATATATAATTTTTCTCATTTTATAACAAAGAATCTCGTTATATATAAATAAACCTAAATATTAGATATATAATTTTAATAATAAATAGTAATGCTACTGTAGTGACCAGTGGTATTTGTAAAAACTAAAAGTTGTGAGTGTTGTTATAATAAAATACTAAAGCTATGTGTTAAAAAAATAATAAAGTTTATCCGACAATGCTACATACACTAAAAATCTCGCATTTTTCCTGTGGATGAAATAAGACGGATTTAGAACAATTAGAGATTATGAAATGATTCTTTACGGTAAAAAACAACCACACAAAAAACGACTGAAACAAGAAACCAAATTGTATCATTTCAATGTCCAAGAATCATAAAATTTGACTCGTTTAAAAATATTTTAGAACGTTTATTCTTAGATCAATCAATTTCTTTAATTATTTGGAATTCAATTGTTGTAGAGACACAAGCGATATACGAGGTTGAACCCACAATGCGTGGCTTACATCCTCGGGAGAGCGAAGCTCTACCTTGGTTTTCACTATAATAATCAAGAGATACAAATACAATCGCGAGATATTGATAATCTGAATAAAAATGGTACGAAAAACGATCGAATACACTTTGTTGCACAATAACTACCAAAAACTCGCGAGTCAGTGCAAAAACTCGCGTGTCCGTACAATCTCGCGACTACTGAGAGCAGAGCGCGACTACTGAGAGCAGAGCGCGACTGCCTTAGTGAAATAAGATACTAAGGTCAGAACCAACGAAACAGTGCAGAATATCGCGAGTCAGCAGAAACTCGAGACTCCGGGTGACAAAAAGTCGCGACTACGATTAGGATTGCACAAACTCGTGACAAAATGCAAAAAGTCGCGAGTACCAGAATAGGATCAAGTGAACACTTTGCCTTGAGAAGCGTGATAAGAGTCTGGCCCTTTTTTCAGTGTCTTGGGACTCATATTTATAGAAAAAATAAGTCCAATTAATCAGTTTTAGGCCTAGGAGTCCAATTATACTTGACTTAGCCCAAATTGCTTAAGTAACATCCAATTAAGCTGTAACAAATGCCATAAAATTCCGGAGTTTCGAAGATTCATCCCGGCCGAAAATTAGTCGGGAATGTCGATGAGAAAATACCTGAAAATCCCGTGGCTTGGTTCATTGTCTCTAAATACTGAATAAATAGCCTGAAGTACTGCCACAACTTACCGACGCACCCCTCGGGTGTCAAATTACGAAAATACCATTGGTACCGTTCGAGACCGAAGTTATCCGAAACTGATAGAAATGTCAGTGAAATACTCTTTTGTAGGCTCAGGAGGTCCGAATTATGAGAATACCCCCAAAAATACACTATGACGTAAATATACGAAAATACCGAAAATATCATCAAGCCACGTCGGACGAGCTCCCGGGGTGTTGTAGTACCGAAAATACCACCGGGTAATATCAATAGTCCCCTGGTTTTCGAATTCAGATTCCGAGTCATAAACCATAGTATATTAGCTCGTCCCGAAAGTCGATAAACCATGAGTGGGTTGGAATTCTCTCACCGACGCGATCGTTTTGACACAAAGAAAGTCAGATTATGAGATCGGGCAAAAATCTCCGGATTTTTTGACCCGGGGTTCCTCCTCTATAAATATCCGTTCCTCTCGCGTAATAGCGTCATTTCGAGCGAACTCTGCAATCTCTTGCGAGTTTTTGGTAGTTACGGCGCAACAAAGTGTATTCGATCGTTTTTCGTGCCGTTTTGTTTCAGATTATCAATATCTCGCGATTGTATTTGTATCTCTTGATTATTATATTGAAAACCTAGGTAGAGCATCGCTCTCCCGAAGACGTAAGCCCACACATTGTGGGTCCAACCTCGTATATCGCTTGTGTCGCTACAACAATTGAATTCCAAATAATTAAAGAAATTGAATGATCTAAGAATAAACGCTCTAAAATATTTTTAGATGAGATCAGTTTAGCACCGTCCATGGGGATCGAGATTTTATCTCATTGAGAGTTGTATTATTGAGTTTGGATTTCTACTATCATGACTACTCAGAATTCTATTGATGATGTTATTGATGAAGAGATAGAAATAGAACCAAACCCTCGAGCGAATAATGAGGATGATGCATTATTGGGGGCTCAGTCATCAATCTCGGAAGAGCCCCCGACGCATGAAGCTATGGCTCAGCCTTCCCGAAGCGGGTATTCATCCGGTAGGGCACCTATATTTTATCCTCCACCACCTCGATGTTTATCCAGATGTTTTGAATTTGGGAGAATTAGACGAGTTGTTGTCCGTAATAATGGCCGTCTTTCGCCACCCGCACGCTATAGATCCGCGGATCAAAACGAAGATCATTAAGATTTGGAAGAGCGAAGACGTACTTTAATCGTTCAGTTGGAAGAAGTTGAAGCTCGAAGAAGATCCCAGAGGAACAATGTTGCCCCGGAACCAATTGATGATGAGGTGGCGGAGGAAGATACTAATCAAGTTCCAAAACCACAAGCAAATATTTCGGTAACAGGAGAGTAGAATGATACTCTGCAAAAGATTGGAGATTTGATAGAACTGAGGTTTAAAGAGATAAGTAACAAGATCGATCAGAACGATGTTAAGATGAGTCAGATGGAGGCCAATCTGACTCTAGGTTAGGAAAGGAGACGGGTATATGGCAAGCATACCCGAGATACTCATCAGAATTCTGCTTACGAGGGAGATTATATCGAAAAGGAAAGGGTTGGTGAGCCTTATGGCAATCGAGGAAAAACTTTACCATCTATGGAAGTTCTACAAAGACCTTGGAATGTTTCAAACGCTCTGTCGCCGTTTTCCACGGCAATTATTGGTGCAACTTGTTCTGAGTTCATTGAGATGTCGAAGGATCTCCCGCAATATCGTGGGTCAACTGACCCTCATGCTCATACATCGTTTAATGAACTTCAGCGATGCTACTATGTATTTTGTTTTCGCAGCTTCTTTAAAGGAGTCGGCCCTCCGGTGGTTTAATCAGTTGCCGAGGCGTTCTATTGTTTCATATCAAGACTTTAAAGATCAATTTTATTCAGCTTTTGCGCCTTTTAACGCGCCATTGAAGTCTATTACGTCTTTGACCGCATTGAGATATGATTCTTCAGAGATGTTGTTGGGTTTTATTACTCGTTTTGAAGCCGAGTGTAGGAAGATACCTCATATTACTGTTAGTGAGAAAGTTTGGGTGCTCCAACTTATTTTGGCCGAACATCCTTTATGTAATTCCTTGAATAGAGACCCCCGAAAAATATGGAAGAGTTAGCTTCGAGATGTACGCAATACATCCGGGAAGATGAAGGTTTGCGGGATCATGGAGTGATTGAAATGCGAACTTATGATTCCCACAATATCGTTGCAAGCCGAGTGTCGGATAAGAATGTTTCGCAATCATGACCTAAAATAAAAACGTTTCCAACGTTCAATTATGAGCAAATCTTCGTAATTATTGAACAGAAAAAGGGAATTGATCCCTTCGATATCCCCCTCCATTGCAAGAATCGACACCGGGGAGTCATGAGTCTCAAATATTTTGTCGTTTTCATCGAAGCTTTGGACATGCCACTAACGATTGTAGGGAATTGATTTATGAAGTCAAAAGGTTATTAGAATTGTGTCAGCTAGATGAGTTGATTAACACTGTTGATATCAACTTGATTGATATCAGTGAAACCCCCTAAGGCTGACCTAGCATGACCTAACATAAGAGGTCGCGGATATGGAGGACAACTTGGCCAACACCAGAGAGGTGGCCAAAGAGGATTTTTTTAATGGCGGTCGGCATAACCGCAGAGACGAAAGGAGGGAAAATAGCTACCGTGGTCGAGGTACGAATCAACAAGGATATCCGCAGGAATGCTATCAACCTGCTCAAGGGAATCATCAACCACCGCCTCCGCCTCCGCCTCCACCTCCTACTGGCCCGAATCAGGGTCAACCTATTTTGAATGTCGAGGAAGCTCATACGAGGTGGGGTAGTTTGGGCCCCAATATTATGACTATCACAGGAGGAAGGAGTGTTGGAGATTCGAGTTGTTCTCGTAAGGTCGCTTCATGGAAGGTAACTTGGTCCAGTTATCTTACTCGAAAAAAATGGTTATATCTTTCGGACCTGAGGATTTATCCGGAATTTTCTCACCGCAAGACTATGCTCTTGTCATATCTCCTATTATCGCGAATCATCCTATTTCTCGAGTGCTAGTCGACACCGGAGCTGCTACCAACATCTTGACTCTTATAGTCTTTGAACAAATGTCTTTGAAAGGAACCATCAAACTCCAGCCGGTGTAAACAAAATTAGTTGGTTTTAACAATAGTGTTGTTGCTGCTGAAGAATCTATTTTTCTACCAATCACTTTGGGAGATCAAGAAATATCAAGAACTTTGTTAGTGGAATTCGTAATCGTAGATCTCCCTATACTTCCTTATAATGCAATTCTTGGCAGAAGTTCTTTGAATTAATTTGGGGCCGTGGTTTCTCAACCGCATTTAATGATGAAATTCCCCACCCCCTCGGACGTTGGGAAAATGAAAGGAGATCAAGAGATGGCGCGTTATTGTTATAACATAATGTGCAGGAATGGTATGGATGGATCGAAACCGAAGAAACCTATTTGTATGGTGAAATTATTGTCCGATGAATTATTGAGGTGACACATCATATCATAGTAAGTATAAAGAAATCGAAATGTAGATGGAACCTTTAGGCATCAAGACAGTGTCTTTATTCTCCGATAACTACAAAAAAATAGTTGTAATCGGATCGAAGATAACACCAGAGTTCGGAAAAGAAGTAATTCCTTTTTTGCGAAATAATATAGACGTTTTTGCTTGGTCTTATAAGGATTATGTGGGGGTAGATCCCCAGGTTTGTTCTCATAGACTCAATGTTAACCCGTATGTGCGACCAGTTCATCAGAAAAAGAGGAAGTTTTCCCCTGAGAAAGAGAGGGTCATTGACGAGAAGGTGGAAAGTTTGTTGCAGACAGGATTCATAGAGCCTGTTAGATACGCAAATTGGATCGCGAATCCAGTGGTGGTCCCAAAGTCGAATAATAGCTGGAGAGTTTGCATTGATTTTACTGATTTGAATAAAGCATGTCCGAAGGATCCGTATCCACTACCGACCATTAATATGATGGTGGATGCGGCATGTGGCTTTGAATTTCTTAGCATGTTAGACGCTTTTAAAGGTTATAACCAGATTTTTATGCATTATGAAGACAAACTGTTTACATCTTTTATGACAAATAAATGCATTTTCTACTATAAAGTTATATCATTTGGGTTAAAGTATGCTATGGCCACCTATCAACGTCTAATGAATTCGATATTCAATGATATGATTGGTAAATGTTTGGAAGTTTATATTGATAAAAAGCCGACAGTGGAATAACCACATCCAATATGTGAATGAGTGTTTTAGTATATTGAGAAAATATCGAATGAAATTGGATCTACTTAAGTGCGCATTTTGTGTAAAATGAGGGAAATTCCTTGGTTTTATGGTATCTGAAAGGGAAATCGAGATAAATCCTCATACGATAACAACTATCCAACAAATGACTCCTCCGACAACTATCAGAGAAGTACAAAGATTAACGGTTCGATTAGCGTCATTAAATCGTTTTATTTTGCGATCTGCAGAGTAAAGTTTACCATTCTTCCGAGCATTGCGTAAAACAAATCTCTTATATTGGGATGATGAATGCATTATGGATTTTGAGAGCCCAAAGGATTTTGACAAATCCTTTGGGGAGCCATTGAGTTTGTATTTAGCAATATCTAAAGAGACAGTGAGTGACGACTTTGTCAGGCTTAGCGACAAAGAGCATAGACCAGTGTACTATGTCAGCATGAAATTGCAAAGAGCGAAATCCCGCTATACAGATTTAGAGAAATTTGTCTTAGCCCTGATAGTCGCCTCCCGAAAAATTGAGGCATTACTTCCAAGGTCACCCATATTGCGATATTGACAGATCAACCTATCAGAAGTGTACTATCGAAAATCGACACCTCCGGCAGGCTAGCGAAGTGGAATATCGAGTTGGGACAGTATAAGATTGAATATATCTCAAGACAATGGACTTTATAGTAGAAATGACTCGGTCAAAAGAGTTGGGTAATGAAGAATATTGTGATGTATTTGTCGATGGATCAGTTTTTGCCGGACGAGCTGGCCTCGGTATTTGCTTTAAAGAAAGGAAGTCCGATGAGGAGCATGAATATGCTGTGAAATTGCGCTTCTCCGCGATTAATAACGTCGCCGAATACGAAAGCTTGATATTCAGTATCAACTTAGCAGTCGAAATTGGTATTGTTTGTTTGCATGCTCACTCCGATTCACAATTAGTAGTGAACCAATTTGCAGATACTTTTGCCACCAAAGATGAGCATATGTGGCTAAACTTAGACAAGTTGAAGGAAGTGGCGAAAAACCTTAAGACATTAGCTCTTACATATATTCCGAGAGATGAAAATACCCGTGCCGACGGTCTTGCAAAGTCAGCCACGATTTTAGAACTCTCAGACGAGTTGAGAATAACGACTATGATCCATTATCAGCCTTCTATCAATCTGGCAAAGAGACACACAGCTGAAGTTGCAAGCTTAGAACTTTCGAACAATACCTGGTTGTTATTAGTTGCAATAACTGAAGAACCATCATGGAATGACGCAATCGCCAATTATTTGGTTAAGAGAGAATTGATCGCCGATGAAGGTGAGGCCCGCAGAACAATACAAAGAGCTATAAACTTTGTGTATGTAGACGAGAAGTTATATAAGAAAAATTTTGAAGGACCCTATCTTCGATGTGTGTCCCAGTGCATGCAAACGTCGTTATGGAAGAGGTTCACACTGGGGACTGTGGTGACCATTTGGTGGGTCGATCTTTGGCAATGAAAGATTGTGTGAATTTTTGGTCGGACTTATTCCGCTTGCCAGTTCCACTCGAACGGGCATCATGTGTCGAGAGCAAATATGAAACATTTGCCAATAACATGTCCTTTTGATACTTGGGGCATCGATATTTTAGGATCATTTCCGACTGCACCTTGCCAAAAGAAATTATGTATTGTGGTTGTGGAACATTTGTCTAAATGGATAGATATTGAAGCCGTGTCCCGGGTCCGGGAACTGGAAGTTATAAGTATCCTTTGGATGTATATTATATGACTATTCGGGATTCCCATGATCTTGGTATCAGATAACGGAACACAATTCTCAGGGAAACGTGTAGGTGAATGGTGCGAGTGTTATGGTATTCAACAACGGTTTACATCTGTGGCACATCTAGAAACGAACGGACTTACAGAGGTTATTAATCGCATCATCTTGCAACAATTAAAAACAAGGATAGATCAATCCAAGACCTCATAGGTAGATGAGCTGCATAATGTGATGTGGGCGTATCGGACGTTACCAAGGTCTACCACCGGATTTGGCCCGTTTTCTTTGGTATATGGCTCCGAGGCCGTTTCTCTTGTAGAGGTAACTATTCTATCCGAGAGAGTCATCGCTTACGATAACGTATTGAATGAGGATATGCGAAAGCTGGATCTTCACTGTGTTGACGATCTCAGAGACAAAGCCGCCATACGAACTGTAAAAAGCGGATGGCTAAAAGACATGATAAAGATGTACGCCATGTGTGGTTAACAATTGGGGACTTAGTTATAAAGAAAGTGGAAGTCTCGAAGCATGTTGGTAAACTCGATTAAAAGTGGGAATGCTTGTATAGAGTAACAGCTGTGGTGAGAGAAGGAACGTATAAGATTGCGAATATGAGCTACCACGGACTTGGAATATTTCCAATTTGCGCAAGTATTATGTATAGACGTGACTTTTCGATCTTTTTAAAATAAAATTTCACCTCTTTTTTATGGTCATATTCTAATTTTTAAGTATCTTTTTGATAACATGAATTCAATCGACTAGGGGACTGGTAAGATAGGAGTGGGTCCATTGCATTTTAGTATGATAGAATCTGGAATAAAATAATAGATTGGATTAAAAATGCAATGTACCGCCTATCTTATAGTCGATCATTTTCAAACTCGTCAAATTAGATACTGTGTCAAAATATTTTGAACACGATGAGTCTTCCTGTCCACGGCATAATCGTCTGTACATGTATACTGTTGGAATATGCCAAGGTCCCCGATTTATTATGAGATAGCCGGCTTTGTACCCAGCATGTTTCCGTGGCAAAACAAGGTGCCTTTTTTACCCGACTCCTCCGTGACATGCCGGCGAGGGTTGCACCCTTGCCGGAGGCAGGTCCATTTCCGCAGTGACTCCGTGTGTAAGTTTATACCGACGTTGGAAAGTGTGATGACCCCAGGTGCAAGTTTATACCGACGGCGAAAGTGTGATGACCCCGAGTTCAAGTTTATACCGGTGATGGAAAAGTGCGACTACCCGGGTGCAAGTTTATTTCGGCAGGAAAGTGTGATAACCGTCGTGTGCAAGTTTATACCGGCGGCGAAAGTGTGATGACCCCGGGTGCAAGTTTATACCGGCGGTGGAAAAGTGTGATTACCCTCGGGTGCAAGTTTATACCGATGGAGAAAGTGTGAGGACCCCGGGTGCAAGTTTATACCGACGGTGGAAAAGTATGATGACCCCGGGTACAAGTTTATACCGACGGCGAAAGTGTGATGACCCCGGGTGCAAGTTTATAAAGGCGGTGGAAAAGTGTGATGACCCCAGATGCAAGTTTATACTAACGGGAAAGTGTGATGACCCCGAGTGCAAGTTTATACCGGATGGAAAGTAAGATAACCTCGAGTGCAAATTAGTACTTAGTGAGAAGGCATGTTCGTCGAGAAATATCCTTATTCACGAATTCGTGGCAAATGATCTCGAAGGAAATTGTGTTATTCTTTGTCGAGGAAAGGAATCACTAAACCACATGTCTGTGTGGTCAGCTATCTGTCAACCTCGAAGGGCGAAATCCATTAAAGGATCAGACATTTTTCGATTGTGATTGAAATGACCGAGGGATAACCCTACAATGTCAACCCTTGTTATATATGATTGTATTTATGGTTTTCACTTGAATAGACGATCGGGATTGCCAAATGATCGCCTTACGTTTTGCATTCACCAAAATTTTATGAGTACTGAGGACTCTTACCCGTGCTTGGAATTATTGAAAAATTATTATTTGTATGACTATCTGATCATCTTTACCCGCATCAGGAAATACTTAGGACTCAAGTCACGTCGAAAGATTATTTATCTCTAATCGGAAAATTAATTATATAGAAAGTTGTTATTATTTCATAGGCTAATTTCTCAATTCGGATTATTCGGAGTTATATTTTTCTTAAAGTGTGATGGGAAATTGAAAAGAAATGAAAGGAAAGTTCGATATATGATGGGGAATACAAAACATGGGAGAGATTGCAAAAGTGAAAAAACTATATTAAGAAGTTTATTTCTTCTTCTGAGAGCTCGAGCCTTCACCGGTTTCACTGGGGCGCTTCTTTATTATTTTGATCGTCGGAGGAGATGTATCAAACATGTCTTTGAGAAATTCCATATCGGTTAGTTTTTTTGGGACGAAGTCTGCCATTTCATTCTCATGGCGATCCCGAGCTTCTATCACACTAACGGGAATATATATTGGAGGGTCACGTTGACCCATCACCTCCTCATGTCTAAGGAGATCCGCCATGAAGGGACCCACCGGTTCCGGGAATAGTGGAGCCAGCCTTTGGAATGCGTCCGGTGACGGGCCCTCTTTAGTCTCGATCTCCTCCGAGAAGAACTGTCGATGCAAGTCTTCCTCCAGATTAAATTGGAGAGCCCCGAATGGATCTTGGGAGCAATTTAATTTCTCCACAGCAGGAACAAGTTCTAACTTCCCAGAGAGGCTAGGATCTAACTTCTCATTTTCCTCCGGCGATAACGATATGCCCAGAATTCTTTGAGTCTGGACACTTCCCCTAAAAAAGTACAGGACATATGATTTTGCATTCGCTAGGGCAGCCAAATTCCGGAAAGTCGGGGAATGTACCGTGAACTCCCATATCAACTTCCGGAAACAATCATTTAACTGAGACGGCAACTTAGCAGCCCGAGCCTTGAGACTATCTACAGTGGACTGGAGGGAATCATTCTTTGATTTCAGTTCTTTAATTTCCTCAATGGCCTTCCCGAGAGCTTTCTTATCAGCTGCACTGACATCCTTGGCCGTCTTCAACTTCGCATCGGTCTCAGTTTGGGTCTCTTTCAATTTGTCCTGAGCGTATTTTAAGTTCACCTTGAGAGTGTCTCTAGACCGCTCAAAAGCATGCTTCTTCCCGACAAAGTAGGTTTCACACTCCCTCAATTCGATGCGATGAGCTCGGGTTAAAGCTTCAATTGCTTTATTGTGTTCTTCCCGGAGTGTTGCCATATCTTGTGCATGCTTCTCCCGCTGGTTTTGAATTATTTTTTCCGCAGCTTTCTTCGTCTGCTCCCCAATGATATCCGGACAGTCGAGTTCTGAATGCCTCAACATACAGTATTCCCCAAATGCGGCCGCGATACTCAGTTCCACGAGTGTCCGCTCTATCTGAAAGAAACTCAAGAGTTATGAGTATATATACATATCAAATATGAGGCAAATAATTTTTGAAGCAATAATTGTCAATACGAACCTCTCCCCCCGCACGACGTATCGTGGCAAGTTGGCCCATCGCCCGACTGAAATCAGTAAACACTGTGTGGTCATCTCGGTCCCGCGGTGGTATCTCAGGATTCCGATCAAAATACGTCAAGGTCCGCCTGTTGGATACCTTGTCATCCTTCCGAATCCGGTGGGCCACTTCGTCTCTCATCAAGACAAAACCGGCCTGGCGCCCCATATCGAACCATTCCTTCATGGTGAGTTTCGAAATATCTCTTATCCGGAAGGCATCGAGAAATTCGGCGTTCAACCCACTCTTTTTAATGGGCTCCGGTAATTCCAAAATAGTGGGACCCTCCACCGATCTTTTTCCTTTGTCTGGGCGAGCCTCCTGGGCTATTCCCCCCTTCGGATGGGCCTCCTGCATCACCTCATCCGCTGAGGGGTCGGTTGGTTGACCCCGCTTATTTCGCCCTCCTCGTCAGCCCCTAAGACGCCCACTAATGCATCAGAAAAATCATACATCCCCCCTTCGGGGGCAGAGTCTTCAGGTACGGAGCCCTCAGGATCAACCTCTAGCAATCGGGACACGGGCACCGGATCCTCCACATTCACAGGCGCCGGCATGTCTTCTACCTGCTCGGGATTTTCCATTATTGTAGTAGGTTGTGGGGGAGTAACGGGCCTGACTTCATCATTTGGTGGCACCGTCTCTTGTAAGCTTAATACCAGCTCGGCCGCTGCAGTGCGGTTCCGAGCTCCTTGTGCCATCTCGAAAATAAGCTCGTCATTCTCCTCAACTAGAGCACGGAACGATCGTAGCCTATCGCCAAACTTCGAATGATCTTTAGCTGGGGCCATTATTTTATCTGCAAAACAAGCAAGTCACGTAAGTTGTGCGGTGCGAAGATTATAAAACAAGCATACGTTGAATTTAAAAGGGTTTTTCCTATCAAAGAAAAGTTATTGAGATGGTTCAGATATGAGTGCGTGGGTCAGGTACCTAGTAATTCCCAACTGAAATGGGAAGGGGCCGGAAGAAGGCCGAAGGCGACCAAGATTGGAGCATAGAACAAAGTTTTCGCAGTCCAATCTGCATCGTCCGATCTGGCACAATCGAGAAGCGCCTTTTTATGGGTCTCGGAATGGTTGCCCGCAGAATGGAGTAGTAAGTTTCGGGAAGAAATTCTTCCCCTTCAACCGGGAACCGCAAGGAAGACTGAGTGTGGACAACCTCGTAGTGCCCACACAAGTTACAAAAAAAAGTGTTTTTTCCAGTCATGATTCGACTAATGAGTGGAAAAAGGAAAAGAGCTTTTTTGATGCCTTAGGCGGAAGAATATACAACCATGGGCACCGTAGTGGTTAGCGGTACTAATTTGGAAAATTTGGAAGAAACGGTCGATGGTCAAAGGAATACGATTCGTCTTCATGAAAATGATAAAGGCGACGACAAGGGAGATTGATTTCGGGTTCAGCTGGAAAAGGTGAATTTTTAGGTGAGTTAGGAGTTTTATAATGAAAATGTCAAGCGAAAAAAGGAACCCACACTCAAGGTATTCAAGGCATATAGTATGGGTAGCTACCGATGGACACAAAATCCGGTCAGCAGGTCCGAGCTGATACAAAACGCAGTTGGAAGGGAGGTGGTATTCCTCCACGATAGATTTCCACTTCCGAGCGTTCATGCTGTAAGGTTGATCAAAAGATTTTAGAGCCTTAACCTCGGGACTTTGGGGACCGAGAGTATTTTCTAGTTGGGCAATTCGTTCAAAGAAGTGAGGATGTAAGTTCGAAGTGTGATGCGGAAAGGGCGACATGCTTGAATTTGAACTCCCCGAGTTGGATGAGGAGTCCGAGGAGTGCGGCAATGAGGTATCAAGGTGCGAAGATCGGGCGGAATCGGAAGACATTGGTTAATTAAGTTCAAAATTATTTTTTCCAAATTTTATTAAGTGTCTCGTGAGTTGTCGTACCAAAAGTCGTGAGAGTTATGTTCATCCAAAGCAGTCGCGAGTTTTTGCAAGTAAAGTGAGATCAGTTACTGTTCAAACACTGCAATCACGAGTTTTTGAACGTAGTCGCGAGTTTCTGTCACAATGTCGCAGGTTTTACTGTTGAAGCAGGGTAGTCGCGAGATTTTGCCAAAAATTCGCGAGAGATTGCAGAGTTTGCTGGAAATGATGCTATTACGCGAGATTTATCATGATATTTATAGAGGCGGAACTCCGTGTCGAAAAATCACTAGATTTTTGCCCGATCTCAGAATCTGACTTTCTTAGTGTCAAAACGATCGCGCCGGCGAGAGAATTCCAACCCCACTCATGGTTTTCTCAGAAAAATTTCCGAATGATTATCGACTTTCGAGACGAGCTAATATGCTATGGTTTACGACTCAGAATTTGAATCCAAAAACCATGGGACTATTGATATTACCCGATGGTATTTTCGGTACTACAACACCCCGGGAGCTCGTCCGACTTTGCTTGATGGCATTTTCGGTATTCTCGTATATTTACGTCATTGTGTATTTTCGGGGGTATTCTCGTAATTCGGACCTCCCGGGCCTACAAATGAACATTTCACTGACATTTCTATCAGTTTCGGATAAGTTTGGTCCCGAATGGGGCCAATGATATTTTCGTAATTTGATACCCGAGGGGCGCACCAGTAAATTGTGGCAATACTTCAGGCTATTTATTCAGTATTTAGAGACAATGAACCAACCCACGGGATTTTCAAGTATTTTCTCATCGACATTCACGACTAATTTTCGGCCGGGACGCATCTTCAAAACTCCGGAATTTTATGGCATTTGTTCAACTTAATTGAATATTACTTAAGAAATTTGGGCTAAGTCAAATATAATTGGACTGGTTTTCTCTATAAATATGAGCCACAAGACACTGAAAAAAGGGTCAAACTCTTATCATGTTTCCCAATGCAAAGTGTTCACTTGATCCTATTCTGGTACTCACGACATTTTGCAAGTAGTCGCGAGTTTTGCAATCCTGGTCGTAGTCGCGACTTTTTGTCACCCGGAGTCGCGAGTTTCTGCTGACTCGCGACATTCTGCATTGTTTCGTTAGTTCTGGCCCTCGTATCTTATTTCACTAAGGCAGTCGCAACTTTGTGCTCTACCCTCAGTAGTCGCGAGATTGTGCTCTGCTCTCAATAGTCATGAGATTGTGCTCTGCCCTGAGTAGTCGCGAGATTATACTTTGCTCTCAGTAGTCACGAGATTGTGCTCTGCTCTCAGTAGTCGCGATATTTTGTGTACGGACTAGCGATTTTCTGCACTGACTCGCAAGTTTTTGGCAGTTACAGCGCAGAAAAGTGTATTCGATCGTTTTTCGTGCCGTTTTTATTCAGATTATCAATATCTCGCGATTGTATTTGTATCTCTTGATTATTATAGTGAAAACCAAGGTAGAGTTTCGCTCTCCCGATGACGTAAGCCCACACATTGTGGGTTCAACCTCGTATATCGCTTGTGTCCCCACAACAATTGAATTCCAAATAATTAAAGAAATTGACTGATCTAAGAATAAACGCTTTAAAATATTTTTAGACAAGATCAAAATTGACATAAAAAATAAACACATATATCAAAAACATGAAATTTTGATAGGTTCATTCTTTCAATTCCCACCGCCAAGAAGAAACCAAGAAACAAAAAATTGAAGGGTTATCACGAAAATATAAAGAAACATAAATCAAATGCAAGAATCACCGATAACAATTAGAGATTATGCTTTACTGTAAAAAACAATCACATAAAGAAACACTGAAACAAGAAACCAAATTGTATTTATTTAAATGTCCAAGAATAATAAAATTGACATCACAAATCAACAGACATATCTAAAACATAAAGCATATATAAGTTCATTCTTTCTAATTCCCAACGCCAAGAAGAAACCAAGAAACAATCTATTGAAGTGTCATCAAGAAAATATGAAGAACCATAAATTAAGTGCAAGAATCATCGATAGCACAACGAACAATATCAAGAAACAAGCCCCCGCCCATTGAATGAAAACTAAATTGCAGGTAAACAATAAGCAGACGCACAAATAAATATGAAAATCACAAAATTGTGACGGAAGAAACCATCCTAATTGCCAGGAAAGAAAGAAAAAAACCAAATTGAATTGCAGGAATGCTATCTTACCTTACTGGCGTGCCCTAAATCCCCAAATTCTACTCCCTATAAGAAACTAAATATGTAGAAGAAAAAAGTGATGCTTCAAGGGTATATATAAGAGAAGCCGTAAGGGCGTCCAATAACTATACAAAAATAATATTTAAATATTATTAAATATTGTGAAAATCCGAGAGTTTCTTGAGGAGAGGGAGGGACATCCTCTCTCCTCAGGACAATGTTTGGATTTTGAAGCAAAATTTATTGCTCATACGATGACATCAGGCACTTCTCCCTAAATTGTAGGCCATAAAAAAATTGAAATTTTAAAAATGAAAATAATTATGAAAATACATTGAAAGATGATAAAAAATAACAATTATAGAAGCAAAATGCAAGAAAGAGCTAGCAACAGATTACACAAAAGATTCCCCGAAATCACTAGAAATTTGAATATTTGACGAGAAAATGAGAAAATAATGAAAATAACTTTCTTTGTACCGAAGAAATCAAAATTAAACAATGACTTAAATAATATTTAGGATGCCACAAAAGATTTCTAAACACATATATGGATAAAAAAAATTATAACTTTCCAGCCATGGTTGTAGAGAAGATAGGAAAGTTGTTTATAAAAATATTAAATTTAAAAATAATGAAAGAGAAAAATGATGTGTAGACAGATATTGAAGTTTTCGGACGGATAAAGTTGGAGATAGTCTAAGGAGGCAAAGGTCGGGCCTATTTTATGACGGTAAAATAATTTACGCATATGACCCCAAAGCTGGTTATATTTAATATTGTCAAAATTGTATAGAATATCGAATCTTCAGTTATAAATTTAATTAGAAGTTGAATTTTTATAGAATCGGATATAATATAATATAATTTTAAAAAATTTTAAAATAAAAGAAATATTAACTGGAATAATTTTTGAAAAATTAGATCGACATTGTGGTTTGTTCACCGTTGATTCGGCCAGTTGGATTTTGATTTTATTACTTAGACTCAATGTTCCAAATAATTTAAAACATATTCATCAAAAGTAATGTTTTTATACCCGCTCGTATATCATATATCGAGCGGCACTGATATTTATTTGGTACTGCCCGATATCATATTTTCATGTCCAATTTTTAATGAGATGAAATAAATTCAAATATATATGATCCACTTAGGATGTTTATCAGGTAAATATCGAAGCAAATTGAATGCCAAAAATAAAATACTAAATAAATAGGAATTTTGCTACCTTATATTGTCGGTTCGGTTTGATTTCAGGTATATACCAAAATACCGAATTATTTAAAATTTAATTAGATAAATCAAATCAACAATAATATTACATTTAGTTGTTTGATTATATATAAAATTATTATTTGAAAACTAAATTAAATAAATAAAAATTATGTTATCGATAAATTGTTGAAATAAGTTTTTTTATGGAACACCGAAATTATCAAAATTTAAAAATTAAATTCCGAACCATAGATATAAATTTATTGAGTTAAGTCTACAAAATTAGGCATCGGCCCCTCGGGTCAATTTAGTAATTTTATGATTTTTGTAATTGTGATCTCATGGCAAAACCGCTCCCAACATTTTGTATGTTTTGGCAAAATTAGTTCCCAAAGTTTAATATATATGTTATAATTGATCCCCAAAGTTTTTAATTTTGGTAAATGAGATCTCCATCAAGATCAAATTTTGAAGATCGATTTTGCCACTTCAGTTATCTGCTTTGCCAAATGTTACAAATAATGATGCAAATTTGAAAAAATAATAAACTTTGGGAGTATGTCATTACACATTTTTTGCATCATATTTGCCAATACTATAAAAGTCTAGGGACAAAAGCCGCCATTGTTTAGTTTTAATTATTTATACATGTAAAACTATCTTAGACATAAAAAAGTTTTAGTTTATGTTTTATCTAGTTTTACATAAATGATCTTAAGATCTTAAGAACAAGCCATTATTCAATGTATAATTCCTTATATGTGAAGAAGTCAGTTTGTTCATTCGGTAGGTAGATCTTAAGATCATTGTGTGGTACTAGCATATGATCTTGTTTGACATATAATTGCCGAGTTCTTTTCAAAGTGCTGATAGCTCTGTGTAGTAATCAAATATCGAACGTCCTCCTTGATTGACATTGCAAATTTTAGAGGATAGATGACATACCCTATTCTCGTCTGGTCGAGAAAAAACGTTTTTCTACAAAATCACCATTGTTGATAACGCTTGTCGTCATAGATTAAACTTCGGTGTAAATCGTAAATAAAACCACAAGGATAACCGTTTGGATGTAAAACGGAAGAGGAGAATCTGCGGAAAATTTTCAATTCGATTAAAAGGAAATGATCCATAATGTACAATATTTAAAAACACAAAAATATACTACTCCACCCGACGCACACAAAAACTCATCGAAATTAAATATTTTTATCGTGACTAAGCAACTCCATCGGCACCAAAATAAATGTTCGACATTGACATTAAGTTGACAATCAATGTTGATCAATTCCATCGGCACTTCACTCATCGGCATATCAGCATCATCATTTTACCAATGTTATCGTCATCGTAAAAAATTCAATACTCGGTTAGGTGGACCGATCATGTAATATCGAATAAGACAAGTGAATATTGATCTTAGGTTAAGGTTAGGTTAAGATTAAGATAAATAATATTACATTTTTAATTTTCGGAACTTATTAAAATGGAATATTGATCTTGTCTTCAATTATTTTACTGGATATTTGATCCGTCATAGTTTATTTTGTTTAAGACACGTCGAGGTTACAAGATTGGACCCCTTTAATCTGTGGGATTATGTCATTAGGAAAACAAAGCTCTGGGCATTTCACTATAATAAATCTCAATAATTACAATATATGGTCTCTTTGATCAAAATAAATAATCTAATGTAATCTAGACCGAAAAATGAGCCTGATTTTGAAAACCTGGATGAAAGCTTTGAAACACTATTCATAGTGCAAATTCAACAGAGATTTGGTTTATGAAACAATTCCCCACGGAATTTGGGACTTTTTGTATTTTCTAGAAATTTTACTCAAACTCAGATTCCGAACTCTTTTTCTATACCCAAAGACCTATATTTATAAATAAACTAGACCTAACAATTCAACTTTGGGTCAAAAGACCAAACTTATCCAATTCAACTTCATTTGGCTCAATTAATCCAAAAAACGCTCAATTTTGGTCAGGTATCTTCCGCAACCCCTCATACTCGGAATGCATCCCGTTCAACCTCTGACCATATGAAAAGATGTATATCCCAAAGGAAATTGAGTTTGATATTGAAGGGGACATCTCACAATCTGGAGATTGTGTTGATCAAGCATTTTGTTGTTGTGATGTTGTTCTCACTGTATTGAGTTTGGTTTAGCAGATTCAGGAAATGATCGCGATCGAATCATGAGAATATACAACAAAACAGAGCGATAAACAATCAGAATATAAACAACTGAACTTGACTAAACACCACATAATATTGAAATGCAATGTGAATTGTCATGGTTCTGGTTCTACTGACTCATTTCCTCAGTCAGCATTTGCATGGATCTACAAGGACTAATCGCAACATTGTGACTCAATCATACTTAACCAAGTTTAGGATATTAAAACAACATGCTACATATTAATAGCAATACAAATAACCCTTTTCTTTCACAACATCCATACATTTACATGAAATTACAACATAGATTTAGCAACTAAGCATTTCATCAAAATGTTAGTAAAATTTAAGGGCAGAAATCACACTGGAAACTCAATAGCCTATAAAATCATGTTTCCCCTCCTCCTTCATCCAGGCTTGGGACTGGCTATGCAAATCCTCACAGATTTTGCACAGGCGGAGTTAAAAACTTTGTACCATAATTTATAGTCTAAATATAATAACTTAGCTTATAAATATTTCCAAACTAATAACTTAGCTCATAAATAATACTAACTAAATAATAATAATAATTTAGTAAATAAATAATCCTAAACTACTAGCCTAACAAATAAATAAATAACACCAGGGTAGCCATGGATCAATGGTGTGAAGGGCGGATGATGATAGCTCATGGATGTCATAGGTATTAAGATATAGATAACGAGAGTTATCTATTGCGGTAACCCCCTTTTTTTCTTTTTTCTTTCTTTTTTTGGCCTATTGCAATAGCAATCGGCTTTGGTGAATGGATAGATGATATGCAATAGAGGGCGGATGTACTTCGATCGCAGGGGAGGCTATGACCTTTTTTTCTTTTTTTGGCCTTTTTTTTCTTTTTTGGCCTTTTTTTCTTTTCTTTTCCATGGATGGATCGGATGGCGGATAATGTCCTATAGTCTATAGATCACATCGACCATGGCATTTTTCCTGTGGATGAAATAAGCCGGATTCAAAACCATGGAGATTATGAAATGATTCTTTACAATAAAAAAAAAACCACACAAAAAAAGATTGAAACAACAAACAAAATTGTATTCATTTCAATGTCCAAGAATAAAAAAATTGACATCAGAAATCAACAGATATATATAAAACATGAAGTTCCGATAAGTTCATTCTTTTCAATTCCCATCGCCAAGAAAAAATCAACAATAGAATCATCAAGAAAATGAGAAGAAACATAAATCAAATGCAAGAAACAAACCCCCCTGCCATTGAATGAAAACTACATTGCAGTATTAACATATAAACAAAAAACGGATGCACAGATAAACATCAAGATCACAAAATTGCGACTTACGAAGAGAAATCATTCTAATCGCCAGGAAAGAAAGAAAAAAAACTGTAGCGAATTGAAAGGAATTCTATCGTACCTTACTGGCGTGCCCTAAATCCCGCAATTCTACTCCCTGAAGAAGTATATATGAGAGAATAAAAGAGTGATCCGTCAGGGATATATATAAGAGAAACCGTTTAGTCTTCAGGGACAGGGAGAGAAGCAGAATACCGGTCGGGCCGGGGCCGGGCCCGGGCCTAGTGTATTTTCTGTGTAAAATAATTTATACAGATGAGCCCATACTGAAAAGAAGCATTTCGATATTTTAAATTCAATGTTGTCAAAATGATATCAAATTGGTTAAATCAAAGATTTAATTTTTCAATGCTTAAATGGAGGTTATATTGTTATTGAAATAGATAATATTATTTTTTAATAATTTTAAAATAATAAAAAAATTAATCTAGTCAACCGAATTTTTAGCGGTTGAATTTGTTTTTCAAAGGTTCAAGTGGTTTTTTTCAATTTTGTGGCTAGTTCGCACTTGAATCTATCTATCCCATTTTGATTTGGTTGCTTATGCTCAATCTTCTGATTATTTAAATTTGGTAAATGAGCTCATTATGAGGTTTGTTTTGTTCCCTGAATAAAATAACACTGGGGTGCAGTAAAAGCAAAATTACAAGTATTCATCGTCATGTTTTCATACCGACCGGTATCGTCCGGTACTAGGTTTTCGGGTCAGAACCCGGAGTTTTCCAGATCAACCCAGAAAAAATAATAAAATATATACCGGTTCGGATCAAAATGGTACGCCGTACCAGTATGAAAACATTGGTTCATCACTACTAAATCACGATTTAATCAACGTTGCTAAAAATGTATTGCCGATCCACCATAAAAATGTGAGGAAAAAAACAAGCATGCTTCATCTAAGAGAAAAAAACTCAAGTGAAATTGTGCAAATTAATATACTATAAAACCGTAAACTAAAGAATTACGAGAAATCCGAGAAAAGAACTCTGCTGAAATTATGCAAATTCGTTAACTGAGAAGCAAGAGCAATCCGAGAAAAAAACTGGTGAAATTATACAAATTTATGTAATATAAAGCCGTAAACTGAAGAAGTATGAACAATCCGAGAAAAAAACACCGGTGAAATTGTTCAGATTAATGTACTATAAAGCCGTAAAATGAAGAAGTACGAGCAATCCGAGAAGAGAACTTTGCTGAAATTATGGAAACTCGTTAAATGAGAAGCAAGAGCAATCCGAGAAAAAAACTGGTGAAATTATGCAAATTTATGTAATATAAAGCCGTAAACTGAAGAAGTATGAACAATCTGAGAAAAAAACACCGGTGAAATTGTTCAGATTAATGTACTATAAAGCCGTAAAGTGAAGAAGTACGAGCAATCCGAGAAAAGAAGTCTATTGAAATTATGCAAATTCGTTAACTGAGAAGCAAGAGCAATCCGAGAAAAAAACTGGTGAAATTATGCAAATTTATGTAATATAAAGCCGTAAACTGAAGAAGTATGAACAATCCGAGAAAAAAACACCGGTTAAATTGTTCAAATTAATGTACTATAAAGCCGTAAAATGAAGAAGTACGAGCAATCCGAGAAAAGAACTTTGCTGAAATTATGGAAACTCGTTAAATGAGAAGCAAGAGCAATCCGAGAAAAAAACTGGTGAAATTATGCAAATTTATGTAATATAAAGCCATAAACTGAAGAAGTATGAACAATCCGAGAAAAAAACACCGGTGAAATTGTTTAAATTAATGTACTATAAAGCCGTAAACTGAAGAAGTACGAGCAATCCGAGAAAAGAACTCTGCTGAAATTATGCAAATTCGTTAACTGAGAAGCAAGAGCAATCCGAGAAAAAAACTGGTGAAATTATACAAATTTATGTAATATAAAGCCGTAAACTGAAGAAGTATGAACAATCCGAGAAAAAAACACCGGTGAAATTGTTCAGATTAATGTACTATAAAGCCGTAAAATGAAGAAGTACGAGCAATCCGAGAAAAGAACTTTGCTGAAATTATGGAAACTCGTTAAAT